>LPNX010581855.1:0-78221 GCA_001517045.1 Pseudotsuga menziesii | reverse complement strand
ACTCAATCATAAAGTTCTGGCAACAATGGACTATAATTTCGATGCTCTCAATTTTCTCTTATGCTTTCAATGTACCAAGGGGTTCCTTATATAGCTTTTCAACGGGATATTGAAAGGTCGAATCCGTGCGATCTCAAGGCATATGGAAGGCCAGGAGTCATATGAGTCGGATCCAAGTCAAGGAAAACTCCAAAATGTTTTGGACTATGCACACATCCCGATGTACGCGACTATCGAGGGAATACCCGCGTATGTACGCGGTTATCGGGGAAAAAGCCGCGTAAATCAATATTCTAATGTTTTTAGGGATGATCAAGGTAACATCAAAAGATATAAAGTGGTCCAAAGGGGCTAATGAGTCTGTAGCGGGACAAGGGAAGGCCATACAATGTGTGATTCACCTAGTGTGGTGAAATCCGCTATAACAGCAGTGCAGGAATAAAACAACAACTCCTATGTTTTAAGACGTCGGAACATGTCTCTACCCTATCACTCAAATTACTAAAAAAAATTAACCTAAGCTACCGTTTATTTTATTTACATGGTTAGTGAATGTTTGTGAGGTGTATATCAAGATGAAAAGTCGAGATCTATATGTCATGCAAGTCTTTTTCTTCGATGAAATCTAACTAGAGTAGGGAAGAAATATTTTTCTTTCAAAAACAAGATGTCGTGCTACTTTCAATAAACCAAACTTCAGTATCTATGACAATATTTTCAAAGACATAAGATTTTCACCATTAAAACTATCTAATCTTTGAAAAGAGAAAAGAAGTAGAGCCTCTAATGTCTATCACAACTACACTTTCTCAATCAAATTCATAAATATCTACTTGCCTAAGCACGTATACAAACCAGGAATGAACTTTTCCTAAGCACTCATAAAGAAAAATTTCTAAGTACTTATGCGAATTAAACAAGCTATTTGAATCCTTTTGTATTTTTTAATATGATTTTGAAAAAGAAAGAACATACAACAACAGAAATAAACTAATCTCAAAGAGGCTACAGATATTCTTTTTTCACGACAAACGTTTTAGACAATGGTCTAAGCTAGTCATGCATCCAAAAACTGTAAATCAAACACAATTCATTTTCGCTATGAATTCCCTATTGATGAAAAATATTAAATCTGAACCCAAAAGATGATATCGGGCTACCAAAATATCAGATCCAGCAAGCAAACAACAAACGAATCACACAACAAACTTTAGAGAAGAAAAATATTTGAAAATGCGTGCTCTAAGGTAGTGATGTACTTACCTCAGTGCATTGTGTATGGTTTCACCAAAGTTCCAGCAGGTGGATGATGCACAGTGTTCACTGAGTAGAGGCGTTGAAGGCACTCTGTGTCATATGGAGGAAGGCGCCAGCGGTGATTAGTGCCAGGGTGCAGTAGGCGCCAGAGAGGGATGGTGCTCTATCAAATCTACCCAGGTGCACCAGTAGATTTGAAAAATAAAAAGGGTTAATCACCAACCAAGAAACCAAAAGTACTGAGCTGGAATGATACAGAAGTGAATAACACTTCAAACATAGGAAAATGATGAAAAAGTAAGGTGTATCACTCGCCTTAATAATCCAAAAGTGTTAAGAAAAGATGATGAAAGTTTTACAAGTGATAATGTTACCAACAGTTATAGATCTAACTGGATCTGCTTCGGATCTAAGTTGATCAGCTCCAGATCTGACTGGATCTACCCCACATCTGACTGGATCAAGCTTTCCCCAGTCTAGTGGCCAATTTTCTTTGTAGCAATTGTGTAACCGGTGCAGACACCGCTTGTTCATCTACCCTATATGGTACAAGTATAGAACAAAACACCACATCAATATATCCTTTCCCTAGATGATTAATCTACAAATGAAAATCACTCTTATACCTCAAATATGGAAGATTTAGTCTTTGTTTCACTACTCTCCATGTAGTCTACAATACCTGTAAATAAGCATCAAGAAAACAAGACAACAAAATGAGAGTAATAAGATAGATTAACAATCTATTCTAGTGATCAAGGAATCCAACAATATTTAATTGATATTAACACAAATCAAATATAGGAAAGGGAAACACTTTTGTATTAATCAAATAAGAAGGTAAAGCTACAACCAAAGCCTTGATGTTTCCAGCTTTGTCTTCCACAATGGTCTTACAACAAACTCACCACACTCCACACTAACACAAAGCTCTTTGCACACAAACTCACTCAACTTTGCCTCATTACCAGACTTCAATCCAACAGCATAAGGATGCTCTTCTTGGTTTCCCCTTACTCACTCCATGAAGGCTTCTTTTATAGGCCAAGGGAGGCTCATATGAGATGGGATTCTTTAGGAAAAGGATAGGGGATCATCCCTATGGGTGAGGAGGTCGAGTGCCACCTCTCCCTAGCTGATAGGAACCACTTCCACGAGGGATTTCGCATGGAAGCTTCTCAAATCTTCCTTTTTTTCCCATTTTAACTTTGTCGATGCTTTCTACAAAGAGGGTAAAGGCGCCGACGCTCCTTGTGAACTGGGTAAAGGCACTGGCGATGCTTGATGTTAAGAGTCAATTAGCTCCGACGCTCTTTCATAAGGGAGAAAAAGTGCAAGCCTTCTTGATAGTGGGAAAAATCATCCAAGAGATTCCTTGGCCAGGTTCTCTGAAGCGTGCTCATGCTTCATTGGATATTTTAGGTGCAGCAACGATGTGGTCCGACTCTCTAATGTGAGGGGAGGAGTACCGGGTCATTTACATAGGCAGCTACAAGTTGGAAATCCCATGTGTGGCTCACTTGTCGCCTGCTTCGATGATGTATGAAATGGTGATTTTTCTCTGTTCCTCCTGCATTCTCTCTCCTTCGACGCTCTATGTGAAGCTCTGCAACGTTTTGTCTGGATCTGTTAATTACTCGACTCTATGTATTTCAATGTTTCTCTCACACACCATGACCCAAACGAGAGAAACCCATTTTCGGGGTGATAGGCATGGTTCTAGAAGGGAACCTAAGCATCCCAAGAAGGCCAAGGCGGTAAACAACGATTATGATAAAACAGTTTCAGCCCTAGTTCGGGCTCTCATCGAAGATTGGGAATCTGGTCAGGTGGCGGGATTCCTCGCCACCGACAATTACGGTAATCAAATAAACTTTTATTGGTTGGTGAAAAACATGCTTGGAAACTTGGTCGAATAAGTTTTAGCGAACTAGACCGCTGCAACTTCTTCCATCTTGGATATCATAGGTCTCCTGGTGCATTTGGACACCAAATTAGCAAGCCTTGACGCTAGTTTGGCTAGAGGCAAATATTCGCTAGAGAGGGGCTCCAATATCCACAGGTGCCCCACTTCGAACATCTTGAGGCCCGACATGGTTAGCGTGGTAGCCACTCACCGTGGTGGGTCTTCGGTGGCCACTCATCTAGGAGGCCCATCCTTTGAGCCTCCAGCTCTGTCCATTCCAGAATATATGTTTGCAAGAGTGGTAGGGAGTTTGAAATCCTTGCTATACTCCACCTTATGGACAGTTTTACATGACTCGGGTGCTTCTCTGTGTGTTTCGATGTTTCTCTCATGCACCATGACCCGACCGAGAGGAACCCCTCATCGGGGCAGTAAGCATGGTTCTACAAGGGAACCTGAGCATCCTAAGAAGGCCAAGGTGATAAACAAAAGTTATGATAGCACATTTTTGGCCCTGGTTCGGGCTCTCATCGAAGACTGGGAATCTGGTCAGGTGGCAGAATTCCTCGCCACCGACAATTATGGTAATCAAATAAAATTTTATTGGTTGGTGAAAACGATGCTTGGAAACTTGGTCGAAGAATTTTTAGCAAACTAGACCACTACAACTTCTTCCATATTGGATATCATAGGTATCCTGGTGCATTTGGACACCAAATTAGCAAGCCTTGATGATAGTTTGGCTGGAGGAAAATATTCGTTGGAGAGGGGCTCCAATATCCACAGGTGCCCCACTCCAAACATATTAAGTCCCGATGTGGTTAGCATGGTAGCCACTCACCCTACTAGGTCTTTGGTGGCCACTCATCCAGGAGGCCCATCCTCTGAGCCTCTAGCTCTGTCCATTCCAGAATATATGTTTGCAAGAGTGGCAGGGAGTTTGAAAGCCTTGCTAGGCTCCACCTCAGGGTCAGTTTTGCATGACTCGGGTGCTTCTTCTAACCTACCATCATTGCTCTCCAACTTCCCAGTGCCCTCCACCATATATTTGTTGCACTTAAAACGGGTTCACACGTCCACTGGGGAGGCTGCTCTAAGAGGCAAAACAGATCCTCTAATGCCTGAACTCCCTCCACAAGGGTGGGAGGACGATTTTTTTGGTAGCTGCCCCGTAGTCAAAGACAAACCCAGTTCCATCAAGGAAGAAGTTCCAACAAAAGATGACCACCCCTAGCTCTCTTAGTTTTCTACAAAGGTTTTATATTTTTTGTTAAAACATATGTTTTCTTGCTCGGTTATGATATCTGGTAAAAATGTATGTACTCCAATGATGTCCATCTCCTTGGAATTGGCCAGTTTTCTCATGATACTCCGATGCCTGGCGTTTTTGGGCATCCAGATAGGTGGTTCCGCCAACCTAGACCGCCCAAGCTGGCATTATGCCCTGCAATATTTTTTATACTTTTAATATAACTATTTCCTGGAGCTTTAAAAAAGAAAAAATATGATTTGGTTTATGGTTGAGCTATGTAAATTTTATTTATCTTAAACTTTATTAATTTTTAAGATGTACTTTTTTATTAAGTTTTGAATTTTTTTTTGTAATTGATGCAAAATTATAGAATCTTTACCTTCTACTCTAGAAATTCCTAAAGACAACATGATTCTTGTAAAGATGTTGTAAAGGATATTTCAACTTATATGATGCCATTGAACACTAACACCATTTACCTCCTTTTTGTCACATACACCTTTAACCTCTTTCACTCCTTTGGCTCATTTCTCTCTTGTGTGGTGTATTTTTGGTTAGATTGCATTCATCAAACTCAAGTTTGCATATTTGTTCATACATTCATAAGTTTGGGAAGCTACGAGTTTATGGGGATTGTCTAAAAATAGTTATGTAAATATTAAGATACAACTACATGATTACCCTTGAAATCAAAGTCAATAGTACATCACACATAATGCTAAGCAAATTATGTCTGAAGTGTGGAATTGAGGTTTCCAAGGCTAAATTGAATGAAAGGAGAAAGAAAATAGAAAGGCACACTAAGGAAGTGAAATTGGTATTGATCAAGTGAAATCCTCTCTTATTTGAATTTTAAATTCAAATAAATCATAGTGATGGTGTAACAAGTGAAAATCAAAACTAGGGAGGGCAATGAAAATAATCATAATGGAAAAAATGATTCATGGAAATGCATTCCAAGATTTAAAATACTCCACAAAAAAATATGAAAATTTGCAATAGCAAAGTGCAGCGTACTGATAATTTAAAAAAAAAAATCACCTCGAATATTTTATAGAGATTTGAATTTGCGTCCATACTTGATACTCGATGCCTAAGTGTTTGAGATCATCAACTAAATCAATGAAGCAATAAATCCAATTGCATTAGAGTAGTTTCGTGTGTTGACATTTTGGTTTTATCATTTTTTAATGCAATATTTAGGGTGCATATACGGAGTTATTAATCACGTTGGCATTGATGTCTTGCAGGAAATGATGACATAAATAATGCATAGGTTGTCTGATGATTTGATGGCACCTAATGTTATGACCCTCCCTAGGGGTGTAATGAGGGGTTGAAGGGACCATCAAAGTAAGAATAGAGGCAATTCAATGTAAAGTGAACGAGGTCCACTATGTTCATTATTATTAAATAAGGCCCACTATAATAATTATTAGTGAATAAGCGTAATGGGGACTCATTAAAGTGTTAGAATGTGTTTTAATGTTAACTAGTGGTTAGTGTAATATTGTAATTAGTATCATAATGATGATCATTATAAAATTTGTGGGGCACTTATACATGTAACTTGGCCTCAATAGACTTTTGCAATATTGCATGTGTACATGGAGATAATTTTGGGAGTTACTTCACGATGACCTTCTGGTCATGTAACATCGACCTACACTGATAGGTCATTCTTATTCACCACTTCTCCTGTGTCTTTTGATGATCTTATTTTCAACCTTTATGTATTGATTGATCTCCACCCTTGATTGTGCCTTATGATCAATGATCCAAGTGTCTCATTGTTACTACAAATTGAGGTCATTAGTCTTGAATCAATTAAGTGGAGGGTGGATTACAGTATTGATCTTTAGCTTGGGCCCTATGGATCCTTAGGACAGATCATCTATATGTTGGAGAGTTGCATGGATCCCATTTGAAATCCATGAATCTATGTGCTATAGAATTTTTTATTGGAAGGAGTACTTGATGAATAATAAGAATCCCTTACTTCAATGGATGTTTCCCCACCTTAGGGTTTTACCACAAAAATATCATCTTTTATCTCTTGTCCTCTCTTTATTCTTAGATCGTGTTGTTTTGTTTTGATGCTTTCTAAATGAGTTTAGATAGGTTAGATATTTTGGTTATATGTTATTACATCATTCCATAAAAGTATCAAGTGTAAGGTGTTTCCCTACCCTAAGAATCTTGATGTTAATAAAACAATGAAGCATATTTGGTATATTTAATATGATTGCATATATCTACAAATCTAAGAATATGCAACAAGTTGTTGCGGAGGCTATTTAATATAAAGTGGGCTAGGTCCACTATGTTGGTATTATTAAATAAATCCCACTATGGTAGTTATTAGTGAATGAATTTAATGAGGCCACATTACATTATTCACTAATAACTACCAAAGTCTAGGAATTATTTAATAATAACAAACATAGTGTACCTAGTCCACTTTACATTAAATGACCTCTATTATTACTCTAATGGGCCCTTCAACCCCCATTACACCCCTAGGGAGGGATACAACACATAAGGTTGATAGAATTAATCCACAACATTGACCACTTGAATCCATCGCATCTCATGTGCAACATATGTATGACATATATTATTGTTTCATTGGATCCTAAATCAATCAATTGAAACCTTTGTTCATTATAAAATTTCCTTTACAATGTAAGAACTGGCATCTAAGATGCATGGAGATACCAATTAGTAGTGATTGAATCATCTTCTATGTAACGTCCCCTTCACCCAATCCAACCAATGGGAGGGGACATTAACCAATTCGAGGCCTCCAAAATTCACCCTATATCTAAATTACGATTTCATAATATTTAAAATATGTGTGGACAAGCAAAATAAACTTTACACAACGGAAATAAAATCGATCCACACACACATCTAGCATGCAATTACTAACATAATCATCACATGCATCAAATAAAAACATTGCACATTGAAATATAAAAGAATATGTATCTTCATCAAACACAGATCCAAGAAATTGGTCATGTAAGAGAAATTTTGCACCCAACCGTAGGCACTCTATCCAACATATACTCTTTCTATTGAGAGGCCACCAGGGTGAAGGAAATACTTATAGGTTTCTCTCTGAACTAAAAAATTGTTGTGCACTCTATGCTTGGTCAGATGCTCATACAAATATCTATAGGGATCTCACTCAACCACCACAACCTTGGCTCCAACAATACCTACCACACATGACACCCTTATGGGCTCAAGCATCCCCTTCACCGATCCACGGTTCTCTTGGGAGATCCATCTTGCAAGGTGATTCTAGTGTGTGTATAGGAGTCCAATCTTATATGTGCTATTGGAGAACCACCTGTAACATCAATTTGTATCTCCTCAAGCATATGTTCGAGTAAAAACAATCAATGGGAAAGGTTTCCTAGCTTTCCCAACCTCTGTGCTCACCTACAACCATTTATTTTTCCTTCCAAATATACAACTATGTCTCTCAATTCAAATTTTTGGGTTCTACACAGTCTAGTAGGGATAATGAACAATAATGGGGAACTCTGCATAGTGTATATCTACATGAAAGAATGAGAGAATAAGGGTTGACTCCAAGGGATATGATATAATATTGAAAAGAAAACTAATCGATCTTCTGACCATAGAAGAAAGGACTCCTGAAAGTTGCAGACTGACTTCTAGAAGCTGACATAACTATCACAAAAGTGAAATCAATCCCATGCTTCAGTAACTACATGAAGTGACTTTTCCCACCAACCTCACACGTGCATTCAATTATTGGGTTCAATGGTCAAAATGAGGTAGCTGGCCTATTCAGAGAACACTGTCGAATTTGGATGAGTTATAAGGTTGAAACTTGGCATAAAAGGATTTAGTCTCCCATATTCCCCCTTTCCTCTTCCCCTCTAGTGCTCTTTACTCAACCATCTTGGACCATTTTATTATTTATGCAACACAATATTTACATATATTTCAAGTTACAATCCAAATGAAAAATATTTGCATCATGCATGCCTAGCCATTCACTAGTCGGGTCACGGCCTTGAGATCTGCACTAGGAATCCATACTAGCGTATTTACACCATTTACATAATTTCATTCAACACATTACCAAGGTCAAATTGTGGGTATTACATTCTACACTTCCACGGGGAAAATCAATACAAATATAACCTACATGTCCAACAGAGCTACGAGCTATAGGTATTTTGACTTTCCCTTAGGCCATGGTGTTTAATGCTCCTAATACCATAGGGGTGATTCCATGACAAAATAATATTTGTCACAATGTAGTCCCATAACAACTTTGAATAGAAACACGTGACATATTTTCAAAAATATAGATTGTAGGTGCAATAGGGAATAATGTTGCAACTAGGGTGGGTGAATCTTCGTAGATATAGGGTGCCACATATATAGGGTTGAGAGAATATATAGGGTCCATTTTGATTAAATTCCATACACAACAAAGAAAGTTGGTGTCCACTTCTTATTTTTTCACTCAGTAGAATCTTGGGGGAATGCACATGAAGGAGAATGAAAATTGATCTACGCAAAAAGTGCTCTATGAACCATACTTGAAATTTGTTTCCCATCATATGATTGTTCCTGTAACTCTACTCCAAACTTGAATTGCATATCCAATGGGTCTGCTTTTATCCAATCCATTCACACAATGTCTAGAGATCAAGTGGTTTCACTCCCTACATTTCAAGTGGATTGGATTCTTCAAAATTTTATTTATTTTCATATAAGATGCCACACTTGATCCTGAGTATGGGCACAACATTTACAAAAAATAATCACACTATAAGAAACACATGAGCCATTAAATTTCTGTTCAGGAACACTAGAAGGAACATATTTTCACTTTCATGCTTGAAATAAATACCTTTAATATTTTAAAAATGTTTGGAGGTGGAAATAGTTTTAAGCTAAATAGTTAATTCAATAATTCATATGAAACAAAATATTATGTACCATAGATTTTTATTTACATAATATTATATGGATGATTAATAATCTAGGCATTACAT
Organism: Pseudotsuga menziesii; assembly: GCA_001517045.1. NCBI lineage: Eukaryota > Viridiplantae > Streptophyta > Pinopsida > Pinales > Pinaceae > Pseudotsuga > Pseudotsuga menziesii. Next base: position 68,758 of record LPNX010581855.1, on the reverse strand, counting down.
TCTTGGATATTAGGGTGGTCTAAAAACATGAAAGGTTTTAAGGAATATAATCCATCTTTTTTCTTTTTCTGTTTTGAGTTAGAGGTTCAACCTTCACACATTGCCTTTGTTATGAGTCCTTTGGGAAGTCACCAATTACCTGTCAGCTTCCACTTGGGAGTCTATACCATTGAGTTGATCCAAGGCATCCTACTACATTGATTCTCGACCACCTTGTTGAAAACCCCAACTAACATATATAAACTTAAACTAGAAGCACTTGGACTTGAACCTGAGGCCTTCCAAAGCCTGAAATGACCAAAAAAGGATGGCTTTTCCAACCTAACTACATGTATAATCCCTTCTTTGTATGGCCGCATATATAATACATTGTGTGCATGACTAGTAGTAGAAATAACAATATTGCATTTTATGAAATGACTTGAGAGTCACTTTCATTGTAAATGGAAGCAATCAAACATGAGTGCAATTTGTAAAGATAAACAATTATTAAATTTAGAGTGTTTTATATTTATGTTTATCTTGTAACACTTATTTTGTATTATCAAATAATTGGTCAAATCAACCTTGATCGTGTGCCACAAGATGATTAACTCACACTTGGCAAAACATTGTTCACATGCTACTATATTTACTATATTCCAAGGTCATGAGACATCCCCTCCTAAGATAGATTTGTTAAAAATCATGTTGTCAAAGACCACAAATCATCAAATGCATTATCAACTAATCTCAACCTCACAATAAAAAGAAGGAATTGTAACACAACTGAACTGAGCTAAGGATCTGTTTGTAAGTGGGGTTTGATAACTCATATTCAAAAGACTTGTTTTCAGTAATTTATGTTGGAATATGGTGATATAAAATAATGAGAATTTTAATCCATTTAAATGTTTTTGGATTTTGGATGTTTAGACTATAGGTCAGTTAAAGGAAGGCCAAACACTATGATTCGATCATAAATGAAGTTATGACTAAGACATAGTACCACCATGAATTGTGGCTATAGTAAAACTATAATAAGAGTTCAAATTTTGTGGCTTTATCTAAGTTCTTTGTATGTGACCAATGTGGAATTTTCTAATTGTTATCTTATTCTTATTCTTATTACAATAACAATGTAGTAAAATCAATTTGGTTGTTGAAGTAAACATTTAATAGATATTGCTCAGCTTTCCATCTAGACATGGTTTAAAGACCTCCACTTAGTTAATAATGGTCCTTGTTGTCTCAATGTTTGTGATCATTTTGTGTTAACATGAATTAGTCGGCTTCTATCAAACTTATCCAAGTTTGATAGAATGATAGAGTGAAACAAAGAATAGATATCATTGATCACCTATATGAACTTCGCAGAGAATTAATCCTAAATGACCTATTATAGACAAATTGTCATAATTCCTCACTAATCACAGCCATATCCTACACATAAAATGCCTATATAGATTCATTATAAACTAAATGTATTAAACTCCATGTGTAGAAATGATTTTATTGTAGGCGTTTCTAGATAATAATGTACTTCCTTTTATAATTGCACTAACTACAAATTACACATTTTTGTCATATTTTTTCTTAATGTTATTTTTTACATATAACTTCAATAAATTGTAAACTAAGTGGTTTTTTCCCATTCATGTGATTCTATTATGGTAGGCTAGTAAATAGTTTTTGCAATACTATTATGGTAGGTTGGTAATTTTTTTTGGCCATTTTTCTTTGTTAATAGGGAAAAATTTCTTTGAATTTCTACACTAAGATTTTTTTGGAAGCCTTTGTTTGGAGCCTTCAAGCCATAGCCCTAGATTAAGAACAATGAGAGCTATAGCCATATCATTCTCCTATCAAAAAGGCAAATGGAAAGGCATGTTACTAATAATTGATCATATTTGAGGTAGCCTTAGGCACCCGCAAGCACGCACCACTTTCAACTCCAGTGTAGATTTATTTTTTCCCAAATACATAATGGAATGACAAAGAAGGCTCTCTCAAATTGATCAAGGGAGAAAGGTAGTCTTACTCGGTGTAAACCACTAGTTAGTGAGGAGGTGTTTCAAGCCAATGGAGTCATCATCTGGGGATTTATTTGTTCAACATTGGATATCGTTGATACATACCCTATGGTTTCCATTATTAGGATATCATTTTTCTGTTGTTCCCATATAGTTGTGGAGTAATAATATCCATGCTACAAACAATTTCCCTTTCCAATCTCCACCTTTTCACTCTTTCCTCACTGACGAGCGTGAAGCACAGCAAGGTTACAACATCAAATAATGGGCAGTGGTAAGTGCATCCATACTCGTATAATGAGATATTTGGATGTGGTGTAGTAAATTTACCATCCAAGAACATATAGCTCACAAAGAAAATGACTTCTGGCATAATTACACTTTCACCTTCATGGCCTTCGCTTTTACTTGGACATTATTAATATGAATCCTTGTAAACATCTCCTCAACAAAGAAGGCCATTGTTACCGTCAATGTAGGCCTCGACACCACAATGGAATTACTAGATTCCCTCAACACTTTTCTCTTTATTAGAATATCCAAATCACATTGATAACAAATTGAGTTTGTAATGAGCACATCTAGGATAACAAGTTGAGTTTGTTAATGAGCACATCCAAGTCACTCTGCATCAAAATATTTCTGTTGTACAAAATCTGTATGCATCTCTTTGCGTGTTCTCTCACCTCTTGCATATTTAATACAAAATTGGGAAAAATCTCCTTCAATAATGAATTCTCAACCCAATAACATGAAATGTCCATAGTAATGTTCGTTGTGGTCCAATAAAACTTTCAGCTTCCTTCTATTAATTTTCCATTTACCCAAAAAGATCTTTGTGGAACAAGCCTATGTGTTTGGTAGTGGATCATGTGTCCCACATGATAAATATTATATTGTTAGATGATGTGGCACCATCAGATGGTGAAGATAGATGCATCGAGAGGAGCGAGGTGCTCTACATCCCAATATGAAGAGATGTTGTCACATAAGGTAACATAACATTACGTAACATAACGTTATATTACCAAAAATAAAATTAAAAAATAAAAAAATTTAAAAATGCATGTCAGCTCATAAAATTAAAAAAAAATATGAAAAGTAATATCTAAAATCTATGTCAGCCTATAAAATTAAAAATTATAACTTAAACCAGACTCTATGAAGCAAGACATGAATCAAATTTCTTGAGTTTAAGACTAGCCTAAATCTATCTAAAATCTGGATCTATGATGCACCAAGAGGGATCAAATTCTTAGAGTTGCAAAATTTTTTATTGACTACTTTTTATTGGATAGGTTTGCACTTGAAGGTATTTAAATCCCTCTCAAACATGGTAGATACAAATTTTATATGGATCATTGCAGTCCAGGGTGGTCACATTAAATTAATAGATGGTCATGATTATGCATATGAAGTATTTAAAATGCAACTTCAATAGTTAAATGAGAAATAAGATGAATAAAAATGTTGAATGATGAAACATGTGAATAGTAAGAAAGTAAGAGGATATGTGCAATCAATAAGAAATAAATTATGTTCAAATACTACTGGTATTATATCTACGAATGCTACCAATATACTATCCTCATTTTGAATTTCTTCCTTTGGGGCTATCTCAACATTCTTGAATCATTTTCCTCTCTGAAAGTTACATGTTCAACTATGACATAGATATCAGAATATGTCATTCTTCATTCTTGTTGTTGGTCAATTGCCATTTATTTTGTTGTTTCTAATAATTTCTTTTACTCTTCCTGCATTTGATCTAGTGTCATTTGTTTCCATGCTCTTTATTGTTCATTTTTTGTCTTCTTAATTCTTACTTTTATTCATCAATAATATTTGCTAACTTCTTTCTATGTCGCCTAACACATTCTCGTGTCTATCTTCTTACTTCCTCAACATGCATATCATCAATATCTCCATTGTGAGAAGACATGATAACATGAATTATTGTACCACAATCAAGCAACATAGTCAACTTAATTGAATCAGATAAAATTGAAATCAATGCATTATGTTCAATCAAGAGTCATAGTCTATTGAGTTGAATCAGGCTGAAATCAATGCATTGTACTCAATTAAGATCCATCCTCTATTGAATTGAACTCAGATAACACTAAAATCAATGCAATGTACTCAATCAAGAGCCATAGTCTATTGAATTAAAACATATAACACTAAAGTTAATGCATTATACTCAATCAATGGCCATAGTAAATTGAATTGAATCTAATAACATTGGAATCAATGCACTTTACTCAATCAAAACCATAATCAATTGAAATGAATCAGGTAACATTGAAATCAATGCATGCACTCAATGGAGAGCCATAGTCTATTGAATTGAAATGGATGACACTTAAGTCAATGCATTGTACTCAATCAAGAGCCATAGTCATTTGAAATGAATCAGATAACACTAGAATCATTGCAGTCAATGCACTTTATTCAATCAAGAACCATAATAGTCAATTGATTTGGATAAAATAAAATGAAAAAATATTAGAAAATAATGCATCAATAATGAATTCAATATAGTAGTCATTACAATCGAGGAAGAACTGAAAAATTGATGCAACAGTCTCAAAACACTCTATTCATTGCAACAATCATTGCAATCAATCAGACATTGAAATCAATGAAATGGTCTCAAAAATCAATGCAGTGACACTAAATATAATGCTAATGCATTAACATTGAATTCAATGCAAGAGTTACTCCAGTCAAGGAAATACTTAATCAATGCAATAGTCTCAGAAATCAATGTACCAACACTGAATTCAATGCAACATTCTTTGCAATCAATCAAACATTTTTTTTGTATTGCTGCAAAATTCAATTAGTCTACGAAAACAAAAAGTACAAAAATTGCCCTAACTAGAGGAGGTCTCGGGTGTGGAGTGCCTTCTAAGGAAACTATTACAGATACTGTTCAAAAGTTGTAGGGAGTCATAGTAGCTGGTATGTAGCATAATTACAGAGTTTTTTCTCAAAAATAAACATAGATATAACCAAACTAAACATTCATAACAAAAAAAAACCTGAAATGACGGTCTGGTTCTGAAGACGTTCTATAAATAGTTAAAGAGGGGGGTTCTTTAATGATGGGGCATCCCGTCCTTCTTCCTATGAAATCCTGGTGGTGTTAGCAGTGGTCGCTAACACATTGAAACTCAACATCTTTTTGTTTGATAAAATATTCAATAAAAAAATCCACTTAATATACTATATACAAATGAGAAGATAGTTAATATATTCACCAAACCTTTGAAAGACAAAGTTTTTAATATATAAAGATATGCTTAGCATCCTTCATAATTCATTTCTTCATTAAATAGGGGTGTTAGAAATAAATATAGAAATGAAACCTAGAGGTTGTAGTAAACCAGCAGCAGGTGTCTCTGTCTCTAAAGAGGTGACAATGATAACTTTGAATTGGTTAGATAGGTGTCAACGCAAAAATGTTTTTTGTGGGATCCGTTAATCCTCTTCTCAGCGTATATACATATGTAGTTCTGTTCAGTTCATTAGTTTAATTAGGAAGAGATCAGTCAATTTCTATGCAGTCTTCTGTTTTCTTTTCTTGTTTAAATCTTGTCAAAAACAAGTACTTGAGCCAATCAACTTTTTTTTAAGTTTTTTGGAATGTTCAAGCCGCTGCACATTCTTGAAATGAAAGAAGCGAGACAAAGAAATAGAACTTTATTTGTTACTGATTTTTTATAATATCAAAAATTTTCAGCTCAGGGCAAGAACCCACCAAGAGAAGATTTGTGAAATATAAAACCCACTTGATCAGATACGAAGAAAAACAGCTATATTTATGCGAAGAGAAGAGGAACATGAGCACCCCATAACAGAGAAAACCTATAGAACTCAAATCGAAGAGGTGATGTAACCCAGCAACTATTTCAGGAACGATGCCAGAAAAAGAATGACATAAGAATGATTTGCATATCCGGACAATTTGATCCTCGAAGAAAGAGCAGAACTGTGCAATTTGTGGAAATATTCCTCTACAAATTTCAAGTGCATATCTGCTTGGCATTGACATTGGCATAAGGATATTCCTCTACGAATTTCTCCATCTTTGAAGTAGAGATACAAGGAAGAGCTCTTCTAGTCTTTACATAAAACGTTAAAAACAGCACTGCTAACGCTGTCAGCAAAATAACTCCGAAGAAGCAACCTGCAGTGGAATGGAAAGATCAATATCAATGCTCGGTGTTTGTCCTGTAACCCCAATTAGATAATGGAAACATGATACATATTCACAGTGATAATCTATCGGAGATTGTGAATATGAAGAATCATAGTTATACCTAGTACAATGGTGGATTTGTTTTTTCGTCCTGCAATGCGGCCATAACAACTATTGTGAGCACTGGCACAAATCTATAGATTTTGCTAAAATGAAAAAATACATGACATAAATCGTCTATGTTCCTCAAATTTTCTGCATAGTTTTGGTTTTTTTGGTAATTTTCTGAGAATTATATGTTTTTAGTAATCTTAAAATGGATCAAAATTTCTAACTCAAAATTCCAAACAATCTGATAGAAATATTATTTCATGATTTCTACTGGATTTAAAGATAATTTTCATTCACGACAATATGAATGCGCTCATCCCACGCCAATAACAAATACACCAGAGTGGTACAATCATATAATAAACAACATTATAAAAACCTCCATGTAGGAAAATGTGATAAAATCTTAGAGGTGAAACATTCACCCAAGCAAAGTATTGAAGCTCAGTAATAAAGGAAAATTGAAGCTCAGTAATAAAGGAGAAATTCCATGATGAGTTTCAGCTTCATAGACAACTCACACTATTATGTATCCCAACCATGCATTGTATACTTCATGAAAGAAGTTACATGAGTAAACCCTTCAGGATTATGCTCGTTATGAAAATTTTCTAATAAACACTTTTAATAATAAACCTCCCATAAACACAATAATTTAGTTGTCATTTAACATAAACTTGCAAAATGGAAAGAACATTGAATTGAATACAGCTAAATTTACAAAATGGAAAGAACATTGAATTGAATACAGCTAAATTTGCAAAATGGAAAGAACATTAAATTGAATACAGCTGTAAATAGTGATAATTTAAGCAATAGGGTTTGTAATCAAATTGGTAGAAGGATAGTGATAATTTAAGCATTGGGGTATGTAATCAAATTTGTAGAAGGCCATCAGGAAACGTACCAATACCATTGGCAGAGCATTTGTCTGGATGCGAGGTGCCATCGGGACAATAGCAAAGAAATGTTGTGGGTTTCAAGATATCATAACCACAACCACCCTCACTCTCCAAACAAGCGCCACAGCTTCGATCTTTCTTCGTGTTGGCATACCATGTTATTGTCAAACCGAATGATAGGGGCGTGATCAGATCCTCTTTCTGTTTGATTGAAAGGTTGTTACTAATTGGCAGTTGAAGATTGGTTTGGCAGAAACGTCTCCCAGATTCTGGATTGAAAATGGAGTACCAATCATGGCCACAAAAACGCCACTTTTGAAAACTCTCCTCATTAACACTTGCATTGCAGTGCCTCCAAAGCGTGAGATTGGTGTATCCATGGGCAATATGAAAATGAGAGGCGGGCCACCAAAATTGAGAGTAGTTACCTGAACGACTGCAGTCCTTTCCCCACATAATCTTCCACAAATTGTAGTTAATAATTGTGATGCTACGATTGTTAATGTCATTGCCAAAGAATGAGGGCTGCAAGATGAGATACTCATCTCCACTGATATTAAGCAGAGGGTATCTGTTCTGATCACACTGTAGCTGAAACTGAGGATCACCACAGCCGCTGTTGATTTTCCCAAAAGGATATCTCAATTCAAAATCCCCACATGTATCCCAAAGACAACCGTGGTACGAACTGCCCAGACATGATGTTGGGAAGCAAAGGAGGAGAAGGGTAGATGCAACAGCCAGAAGGCAAACTTTGAGATACATTGAATTGTAAGGAAAAGAACGCGCACTCTCATGTCCTGCTCTTGGAGATAAGAGGCCAAAAGACCTTCAAAAAATTCAGAGATCCCGAAGCTAAAGAAAAAGTTGTTTTAGAAAGGCGGTCTGCTAGCTGATTGTATTCACGATAGATATGGCAGAAAGACAGCTCTAGAAAGCAAGAGCAAAGGTGGCAATACCCTTTGCCCAATTTATAATGACTGTAGAGTCACCAGATATCTTGAGTGGGAATCCCCATCATTTGGGCTATATGCAAAAGGGCCCAAAGCCCAATCAGTTCTGCTTTAGTGTTGGTGCAATATCCCGCCGCCAATGCAAACTCGAAGGAATGTGACTCGTTCAAGAACAAAGGACAATACATCTGCGAGGAGTATGCAATTTGTTGGATTAAAAGCTTATGACATGCACTTTTTTCCTTTCAAAAATAAAGATGTTTCTTGCTTTCCAGATAACCCACATGGTGTGAAAGGGGAGATTGTAGATATAAGATGTTCATATTGTATAATGCATTATATAGAATTATTTTTAGAGTTTGAATTTATATTTAATTAAATAATTAAAAACAGATTTTGAGTAACCAAAAATTATGATTTAATTTTTTTTGGTATTTTAATAGAAGTTTAGATATTATTTCAGATTTTAGGATTTTTTTAATGAATTAATAAAATTAATCTAAAAGTAATAAGTGTACAATTGAAATTCATTTTATAATTATCATATCTGGTTTTAAATTTCTACTAATTAACTAATCATTTAATTTTAAAAAACCTGAAACAAACCAATTATATACTAACAAAAACCTTAAACAAACCATTTATATACTAACACGACCATAAAGTATGACATATAAACGAACCTTATTGTTAGGAACATTCTTACCCTCAACTCGAGAAGCAAAGACACGCATAAGCTTTCAAAATTATACCAAACAAAGTTTAAATTTGGAATTCATAAAGACCAAGTTAGAAATACTTTGAGTAAAGAACTCGGTAACTGTTTTAACCTTGCGCTCACTGCCAGTGAAGAGTTATCGAAAGTCAATTCTTTAGCCAACCTGCTCTCCTTATCAGAACACTCTTTAACCACATCTACATTATGCATGAAAAATGGTACTTCATGAAAAATAGTTTCGATGTGCCTAGTAGAACATTATGCATTCCAAAAGCAAGGTAAGAGTTAGGCACCTAAAAGAAATATGCCTTTAATGGAGGTGAGTTAAAATCTATGGAAAAGTGACTTATTTAATATTCACTAACAGTATGCCATATACCATTGGGCAAAGTTATATTATTTACTTTACTAACAACTAAACTTAACCAATTTCTTGCACTTGTATTGTTTTATAAGGAAGGGTTGCTCTTCTAAAAGTCATCTATCTGAAAATTTGATGGAGCCTAGTTAAAGAACAAACATCAGAACATTCATATTTGAACAATTACATCAACTCAAAGCATAAAGAAGTAGATTTCCTTTATACATGTCCCTATTAAAAATGGGTTGTTAAGGGATTATATAGGTAGCAAAAGAAAAAAAAATTGGCATCTTGCCAGTTTTTAATCAATTTCTTCTCCAACTTTTGAAGAGCTTAATGGCAGACACCAATCCATAGCAAAGAAAAAACCAAGCCAATGAAGATTATGCCAACCTAGAAATTTTACGCATAAAGGAAGTCATAATTACATGGATTTCAAAGAAAATCATTAGACTAGAGAGGAAGCAAAGTTTAAACCCATCAATAGAGAAAAACTTCAAAATAAAGGAAATGAAAAAAAAATCGCAATAACTTCATTTGGAAAAACACTCACCTCAATTGCATAGATTGAAGAGTTCGTTCAAAGGAAATATGAAGACAAATCTATACAAATTGAGACCAAATTTAAAGCCCTTGATGTCAACCGACAAGGGTTTCAAGTGATTGATCGTAGTGTTAACAAGTTTGAAGCTCAAGTGTTGAGCATCTTGAGAAGAATGGGGACATGAATTTAGAAAACTCCAAAACTATTTGTCAACCATAATACCCAAAATCCCTCCACCTACTAGGGGACTAACCCAATAGACCTAATTATTTTTAAGTTCAATATTTTTTCAAAACCCTCCCTGGAAAAGTTTAATTGATCCCCCAAAATAAAAATATAAGCCTTTAGTTGATATTTTTTACATTGGTCTATCCTTTTTTGGCAAGGAAAATGATAATCACATCACATCATCTTTTTAGATCACCTCTCCATTTGGTTTCTTCAAAAGAAGAGAAAGGTGAGTCAATCATCACCAAGGCTCATTCTTAACATAGATCTTTTCTTGGCAGAATTCATAGAATCTTTGATCATTGGGAGGCACTGGTTATCACTGACACTTTTTCATATACAAATCTAGTTACAGGTGGTTGGACTAGTATACCTTTCCCTCAAGTCCGCCTCATATATCTGCTCCTTTCACTTTTTTTAGGACACGGACTAGAATAGAATGTCAAGCCACAAACCAAGGCTGAGATATAGTAAGAAATGCTCAATATCATTCCATGATGTTCATTGTTTCTATACTACAAAATAGGATCTACGCAATAGAAAGAACCAATTTTTGTATTTTTCCACCTGGCCAACGAGGCTAGTTGTCCAACTACAATAAGAAGAAAGATTAAGGGTATGAACCACTCTTTTTTGAACATAGGATCTAGGCAATAGAAATACATGTTTTATCTCTATAAAATAGAACCATATTCAGGGTCTCACAATAGCAGGATGGAGAATAGTGTAGTGGGGGATAGTATAGACAACTCTGTAGAATCGTTTAATCACAATGAGGAGAATTGGAATTCTAACATTGAATATTTTCCCTAAAATTCTATAGACCAAGAGATTCAAAACTTAGAAGACCTAGAGACCATACCCAATCAAGTTCATACCTTTCATGCCTAAGCATCGCAAAGGGAAGGAGGGATGGCCCCACTATACTATTGTAAACAGTATTTGACTATCTCTTTTTCTCTTAATAGACAACATATACCTTCAATTGAGGTTGCTTAAAGTATTATGGGCCTTATATATTCAAATACTTGGAGTGCTTATCGATCACCCTTTGGAGATCCAAGGGAATATGAGGCTTAGATGTTTGAACATATAATGAGCTAATTGTGTAATTACACCTTGATGTCCCTTTTTCAATATTTTTTTCATACCATTAGATCTTATAACCTTGCTTGGATTCCCTATTATACCTCTTAATTGAAATTCTTTTGGACTTCCTAAGAAAATTTCATGAAAAGTTATTCAACATTATAATCCATTGTTCCTAATGATTGTAATCATTGAACCCCTAAGACAACAACAACACCATTTTTGGGGATAGCAATCATAGGAGTATTCAATACATATTACCCCGTGGTCAGATTGATATTATGGCATTTCCCCAAAAAATTAATAGTTCCTCCATGTACAATCATTCCTTAAAACTATGTTGTTGGATATACAAAGCAGTTGAGAACTTTGGCTTATTTACAATGAATGAAATTAGGAGTACTACCAAAATCAATCAACACTGTTACCTTTTTCTTTTTGATATTTCCTTCAATCTTAAGAGTTTAAGGAGTGCTAATTCCAGACAACACATGGCACAATATGGTGGGAGTAGTCTCTTCTGGAGCAATCTCTTTTATTTCTCAGCTGAAGATGATTCATGTTCTTTTGCTTCTTCTTCTTCAAAATATGTGTAGAATAATTTCTTTTCATTGCAGTTATGTCTCTTACTATACTTGAGGCCACAATTAAAGCATAGACATTTTTTTTCTTCTTTCATCTAGTTTTTGAGGTGTCAACCTTTTAGGTGGGTTAGAACAAGGGACATTATTCTATCTATATGAGTTGGAGGTGGTTCTTCTAGTATCCATCACCGTATTTTTACTTTCCACCTTCATTGCCAAGATGAAATCCTTTTCTAAGGATTTTTGTTCGAAGAGGCATACCTCATCTTAGATGTGATCCTTCAAGGTTCAAATAAATAGATCCAACAATTTATCATCTAGTATTCCCTCCATTCTAAGACTCAATTTTTGAAATTGTTGAATGTGATCACTCACTGGACCCTTTTTCCTTAGACTCATCAATTGGGTAAAGAAGGAATTACTCTTGAAATCATCATGATATGATATCAATTCTTCTATAAATATGACCAAGAGATAATGGAGTTCTTTTTTTGTGCTCACAAAGCCATTGATACCACACAAACTTCTCAGGTTCTAAATATAAATATGCAATAGCTACCTTTTGGAGATTTGGAACGTGGTATGTATCAAAGAATTGCTCCATCTGGAATATCCATGTAATGGTGTCCATTCCATCAAACTTACTCATGTAAATATTGGGGATTTGGATACCCCTTTGGGGCCATTGCTAAATACTTCCATTATTAGAATAAAACTCTCTTGTAATATTCTTATTAAGGTATGGTTTCTCAACATGGACACTGTCTTTATCTTCCCTTAATTGGGCACATTACTCTCCTTTAGTAAACTTGTCCTCTAGGTTATGTATGATATTAGTGATCCTTCCCATATTTTCCTTTGCTTTTCTCTCCAATTACCACATCCTTTCATCCATCATATGTCCCATCTTATTCTCCATATTAACTAAATCAATCATTTTCACAAACCCTTTAATCAAATCTTCCAACTTGGATACTCGAAAAATATAGGTCTTCATTTTCATCGTAGGTTAGGGATGAATACTCAAATGGTTTGAGTGGAGTTTTATTTCTTCCACTTCCTTTTGGTGGCATTTTGTACAATAAATAGATATCACACCTTGGGTTCACCTTAATTAGATCCTTCTACTAAAAAATTTCAAATTTAAAATGGTGTACCTTTTTTAAACCTTGATTTGAAGACCAATTTGTTGCATGGCCTTGCAAGTGAGGTAGCCCTTAAATTTTGGCCCCTCCAAAGCTTGAAATATTAGTTTGTAGTGTCCTAATATGTCCTCTTTCCAAATGCATAGGTTTCCTTGAATTTCGATGGGCAAAAAAAAAGTGATAATTTTCCCAACACTTGTTGTTTTTGGCCTTTCTAGAAGAGCAAGAGCATTGCCTTCCACGTGTCCAATTTTTCTATTATGATTCTAAAATTTGTGTCCAAGATAGTGTGGTTCAGTTTTTTTCCGATGTAATAGGACTCACTCAATTTGGATCTTGCATGCTCCAGTTAGCATTTTTTCCCATAACACTTTTTTTAGACTAGTTTCTAGATTAGTTAGAAACCCTAACTTCCAAATAGTATATATCCAAATATGTAATGAATCAGGATATGAAACTTGGACCACAAACAATTTTCTATGTCATTAGTGCCTTCTGCAAGTTTCATTATTTGAAACTTTGTAGAAAAAAATTTATATCAAAATTTCCAAGATGACTCATTTTGGAAGCGTCCAAGCTCTGATACCAAATGTTCAACAACAAATTCCCCAGAAGAGAATAAAAAGATCACAAATAGACAAAAACGAGTAATCTGTGCCTCAATAATGAATAAAAGAGATGAATAGATAACCTCTTCGAGGGTGGAACCTCCTTATACAATGTATTGAGTACACAAGACAAGACAAGACAAGATCTTCCAAATGAAAAGTTATCCTTCCTATATATATGAGACAAAGAGGACAATTACAACTAATGGAACCAAACGGACATTACTAATATAATAATACTAATGATAATTACCTCTAATAGACTCAAGCCGACGTGAATAATATGTAATGAGCCACAATATAAGGGGTAATGTGCCAACATTTAGGGCTTAACATATTCATCTAGTATTTCATATGTATTGTCTAAAGAAGGCAACGGGATCCAATTGTAGGGTGAAAACTAGCTTGCTAGAGCTTAATGAACAAAGGTCCATTTTGTTCTAGATAGAATCAATTGTGCTAGTGCACAATCTGATGAGTTTGATCTAGTGGACAAATATGCAATGAGAATATGTCACATGGAAACCAAAATCTATTCTACAACAATTTTCCCACCACTATCCTTGAGGACAATGCTTCTTTTGAAGGGGGAGGGGGGGGGGAATGTGTTGTAATCTCACATATCACAGAGGGTTACTAATAATACACATTGAATCACATAGACATTACAAACACAAGAGACAAGAACATACATGTGGAATAACAGATTATATTATAGCATGAGGGTCCATACATACACAGAACTGAACCGAGTTCTCATTTGGCTCAACAACCTAATATATATGATTTACAAACAATTACATATAACTACCTATCGATTTGGTCAACCAACACAACCTTACGCAACCGACCTAATATCAATTAGTCGGCTATTTGACTAGTCCCTCCAACATCTCCCCCAGAAACAACATCTTTCTTCGTCCCGAAGAAACGGGGGAGGTACTTCAACAATGTGTTGTCTTAGGTAGTTGTTTCTGGTATTGTTTGTCTTCATGGACTATGTAGTTGGATGGTTGGTCATTTCTGCATGCATACTTCCACAATTGCTTTTGTTGTAATGGCTAGCTAGTGTTGAAACTACGCCTAGCTCTGTAATACTTTCTGGATGTCGATGGTCAATGTTGTGATGCTTGATAAGGTTGACATCTTCTACTGAATGGAAAGGTCTACTATGCTTTCCATGTCGAGTCCCATGAAGTGCCCATGAATTGATCTTTTTCTTCTGTTGTTTCTAGTAGTCTTTTCATCTGTGAGCAGATGGTATCTAGTTTCTCTAGGCTTGGGAGTGCTTGCTATACCCATTGTTGTGCTTGTTTTTCTAGTTTCTATAGTTTAGCTGTCTCCAATACAATTTGATCTTGTCTCTGGTTTCTCAGTGCTTCTTCGATGCCTTTTCTTCTTTCTAGTGCTTGAATTTGTTCTCGGGTTTGGGGGGTTTGTTGAAATACTTTCCCATATAAGTGGGCCAATCAGCGAGTACTTCTTCTGTGATGACAAATTCTTCCATGTGGTCCTACAGTACTCTGTGAGCCTCCAAGAATGTTGTGTACTGTTGCCTTAACAATCTGGATGTCTCCTATTTTTGGTCTTCTTTCGTATTTAACAGATGCGATTGTAGGGTCGACACCATGCTTTCAAATAATTGATATGCCTTTTCAAGCGGCTTGTCGGTGTCGACCTCTAGAGGTTCTGGTATTACTGTTTGAACTAATTTTCTGCATTTTGATAAGAACTCAACTTGTTCATTCTTATTGTTGTCGAGCTGCATGCATCTGATCTGGCTTCTTGTTTTTGCCTTAGTGGCCAAAGTTTCTAAGAGTTGTCCCAACTCTCCATCTCTTAGCTTTATTGCATTGACTGCAGTAGTCGATCCAAGTTGGATAATGTGGACCATTGTCGACTGTGATTCTTTATGGTGTTCCTTCTTCTTTCTGTCTCTTTTTCTCTTGTGTTTATATTGTTCGGTCTGTTGTTGTTCCTATGCATCTGCAAGTGGTGGGTTCTCCTGTGGTTGGTTTTCTGGTTGCTGATCTGCAACAGTCGATGTAACTTCCTCGTTGAATTTATTGGGTGGGATCTGTAGCTGGATGTGTTTCTGGAGGATTTGGTATAGATGGTTCAGGGTTTGTTAGAGGTTCTAGATTGGGAAGTGGTGGTGGAGATGGTGAATGGTCGGGTGTAATTGGTGTAGTCAGGATATTGTCAGACAATAATGGATTGTCGACTTCTGGTGGTGAGTAATCAAGGTCATTGGAGAACAAGTTGTCGATTACCTTATTGATTGCTGCCATGTAGGCCTAGTTATCTTCTTCCATTCCTTTGATTGGTTCATTGGCTAGTGGTGGTTGGGGGTTATCAGAGGGTATAATTGATGTGGTGCGACTTGCAGCAATTTCGAAAGAGGTGTCAGGATTTCTTACAAAATTCGACTTAATGGTTGCTATAGTTCTTGGTTTTTGTGGTATCTGGCCAAGTTTTTATGCTAGGAGTTGGCGTGTTGTGCTAGATTCGACTAGGGAACACTTGGTAGAAATTTTCTGGGCTGAAGTAAATAGTTCCGGAAGTTTTTCAATGAATGCTTGGAAGTCACCATCCTGGTTGAACCTCTCTTTTGGGGTTTCTGGCATAGCATTTTTGCAAATTCCGACTGGGGTTATGGTGGGTATTTGTGTGGTGTCTTCCTGTGTAATCTGGGTTGGAAATGGGGGTGGAGGTGTAGACACTAGGTTGACAATGTTTTCGTCGACTGAAGGGGTTGTAGTTTTTACCTTTTTCGGTCTCCCCTGCTTTGCTCCTAACTCGACGAAGTGTCTGAACTGTGTCTCGACTGGAACTTTGTTCGCTACAACGTCTTCTATGATGTCGACAGTCGTAGCTACTAGTTCGTCTTCATCTTCTGATTCTGAGAGGATAAGCTTGTGCTTCCCCTTCCCTTTTGCGTAAGTTGACTTTTTTCTTGCGGCTGCTATTTTCCTTGCTAGTTTTCTGATTTTGTCTTTGGTTATAGCGTATTCTGGGTTGTCAAATTCAATTTCTTCCTCTAGTCCTTCTCCTCCCTCCTGTTGGTGAACCGGACTTATGTTTTTCTCCGCTCTTTTGGCCACCTGATGCTCTGTCGGTGTACTTCCCCTTTGGGTCGGTGGTGGTAAAGTTGTTACTTATAGTTTGTTATTGTCTTCTGCTGGTTTTTCTTCCAACATGAAGGTGTTGATATATAGTCGGTGTTCATAATCCTCTTCCTTCCCTTGGTCAGTCAGTGGTTCTTCAAATGGTAGGTTTACTTCTTTAGCCTTTGCTAGTATTGATAATTTTTTATTTGATTGTCGAGCTACCTCTTGGAAAATCTCTTTGACTGTTGGGTAATAGTCGAGAGGTCTTGCTTTTGCTTTTGCTCCCTGCATATACCAGACTGCTGTGTGGTCTAGATTGAGTTGAATATGAGCTATTTTCGGTAGACTTCTTCGGATGTTCTGAGGCACCCTCCATCTAGTTGTCTGGATTTTCAGGTTTTGGAACCAGTTTTCCAACATTACTTTACCATTTGCTAATTCTTTCAATGTTCCATTCTGCGCAAATGGCTTCAACCTCCACATGTGGTATTTGTGTGGTTCTTGGAACTGTTTTTCCCCGACTGGGCACAAGTGGTACATCACTATCCAGAGTATCAGATATGGGAACCTTATAATTTCGGATGACTCCTGACACTTCTCACATATAGATTTAAGCATGTCAGCGACATACTGAGCCCATCTGTACACTTTTCCTATTTCTGCTATTGTGTCTACCACTTCTAACATATCTAGCTTCAGGTCACTCCCTCGTCCTATAGGGGTCAGCCCTGTTGCTATGATTTTGGCTATGATTTGTGGCGTCTGGGATTGTATTTGACTAATCATTAGCCCTTTTGAATTTTTTCCTGATGGTGTCCATGTGAATCGTTCTACCAATCCTTCTTTTATGCTGACAGGGACAGGTTCACCTTGGTTTGAGAGACCAATCAGCTTGTGTATGACTTCTCCAGAGATTTCTACTGGCCTGTTGAAGTAAAATTTTCCATTGTGGTATCGGCTGATAATGAATTTTACTGTGGTTTCCTTCATTCCTCCAAAAATCACCATGAATGGTGTGTTCATGTAGTAAATAATGGAGCTGTGGTTTATCTTCTCTGCTTCTTGTGTCTCTTTCTTGTTGATATAGGCCCGTTCCTTGATTTCGGCCCAAGTTTTCGGCCATGAGGTTTCTTGTACCTTGGCGTTCTTGATGTTTCTTAGTCATCTCATGAGTGGGGTTTCTGCTGATTGTAGTTCCCGTGTTTTTGCAACTGCATCTCTAGTTTGCTTCGGGGTCATCTCGTCGGTCCCTTGGTTGACTTTTCTTACAGGTTCTCGTCTCTCAATTTTCTAACTGTTGAATTGTTCTATCTCTTCAAAATACGGTAAATGATCTTTTCTTGGTCTGAAATTTATAGGTGGAACGGGTGACATTTCTGTCGATGGATGTATTAATGGCGGAAGTGATGGTCCAACACAGTCTCTGGAATTTGCGTTTATTGCGATTCGATTTTGGCACTCCTTCTGTCCGTAGTCGTGAAGGCATGATCTGACCTTCGGGGTTGTCGGTCGATGTCGATTATGCGAATGGTCGATGGTGGTATGTCGATGGGTTTGGTGTCAGTTGTCGAAGCACTGGTTATTATATCTTTCGAAGTTTCCTGTCATCCTGGGTTATGGGTTTTGGTTGTGTTTTGTTGTTTTTATTCTTATTTAAATTTTTATAGTTTTTGTCTGACAGTTATGGTCGTTATATGTATGTTTCTCTTTTTTCTTTTTTTTTTTGAACTTGTTTTAATTTTTGTAATGTTTTAGTCGAGCACCATTAACAAGTTTCTGAAATATTATGCCTTGTAACGTCCTTAGTCGGACTTATCTGTTGGCATAAATCTCTTCAACTATGTAAGGTCCCATCCATTATGTGTGTAACTTTTTGGGTTTTCCTATTACTCGACTGTTGTATAGTAAGGCGAGGTCCCCTACTGACAGATTTTTTTTTTTGATATTGCGATCATGCCAAGCCGTCTGTTGTTGTTTTTGGATTTCTTGATGTTGTAGAGCGATCAATTGGTGTTCCTCTAGCTTGCTTAATTGCATCAGTCGATCCTTCCTGCCTTCTTCAACATCTACATGTAAAATATCTGCTATGATAGGTGTTTGCTGTCGAAAATGTAGTGGAACAACTACTTCTTGGCCATAGACTAGTCGAAACGGTGTTTGGTCGGTCCAACGCTTGTATGTTGTTCTGTAAGCCCATAGTACTGCAGGTATCTTTTCGTCCCAATCATCTTTGTCGGTGTTGCAGATTTTTGTTAGGCCTCTTGTTAATGCTTTGTTGAATTCCTCGATTGCTCCATTCGACTGAGGGGGATAAGTTGTACTACGTCGGTGGTCAATTTTGAACTGGTCTGTTAGTGCTTTGATGGTTTTGTTAATAAAGTGTGAACCTTGGTCATTGATTAGGGTTATTGGGCATCCAAATCTAGTAATTATATTTTCGTAGATAAATTTAGCAGCTATCTCACTGGCACATGTGTCTACTAGTTCTGCTTATGCCCACTTGGTTACATATTCTACTGCGGTTATTATGTACCTTCCACCTGTTCTTTTTTTTGGTATCGAGAATGGTCCTATGAAGTCGATCGCCAAAATTTCAAATGTCAAACTTGGGTTTACTGATATCAAGGGAATTTTTGTACTAGGTAGAGGTCAACCCAGTCATTGACATCTATCGCATTGGCTCACAAACTTTTTACAATCCTTGTATAGTGTCAGTCACCATATCCCTGACTGTTGGATTTTCTTGGCAGTTGTATCTGCTTGAAAATATCCTCTCGCCGATCCATAGTGTGCTTCGTACATGATATTATCTCTTTCATGTTCTAATACGCATCGTCTGAGGATGTCATCCAAGCCCATTTTATATAAAAATCCATTTATGAGGCTATATGGTGTAGCTTTCATAGCTCAGATTTGTTTCTTTTTCATGCTCATGCCCTCTAGTGCTTGACCACTTTCTAAGAATTGAGCTATTTCCTCTAATTCTGCTGGGACTCCTTCTATTTGAAACAAGTGTGCATCCGGTAGGTTGTCTTCGAATCCTGTCGGCTCCTCTCTTGTGTTGATTCATGACAAGTGGTCGGGTCCAAAATTTAATTTTCCTGGTTTAACAACGACTTCAAATTCGAATTCTTGGAATAGTAGTAGCCATCGACAAATTCTTCCATGGTGTAAGGATTTTTTTTAAAGGTATTTTAATGCTTGGTGGTCGGTATAAAATATGAAAGGGTTGGCTAGTAGGTAATGTCGATACTTCTGTAGTGCAAAAACCATTCCTAATGCTTCTCTCTCTGTTGTGGAATAGTTTCTTTCTGCCTTATTTAGTTTTCTGCTGCTGTAAACTATGGGGTAATCCATTCCGTCGTCCCTTGGTTGTGTTAAGATCGCTCCTATTTCTAGGCCTGATGCGTCGATGTGTACATGAAATTTGATCAACCAATTCGGGAACCTTAGAATGGGTGCCTTGACTAGCTTCCTTTTTAGTGTTTCAAATGATATGTTACATTCATCTGTCCAGTCGAACTCCTCATCTTCTCTTAATATTTCTTCTAATGGATATGTCATATCTGAATAGTATCTCATATATTTCCTGTAATATCCTGTATGACCAAGTAGTACCTTGACTTTTTTTGGGTTCACTGGTGGTTTTAAGTCGAGAATAATTTTTATTTTTGCAAAGTTGACCTTGATGCCTTCTTTGCATACAATGTGTCCTAATAGTATCCCTATAGGAGTTAATAATATGCATTTCCTTATGTTCAAATATAGTTGGATTTGTTGGCATCGTTTCAACATGAGCCTTAGCCATTTGCAGTGATCTTTCAGCATAGAGTATATTGTCCAATCATCGAAATATACTGCCATTGTTTTGTAGATATATTCTTGAAATGTTTTGACCACAATTCTTGAAAATACTACAGGTGTGTTTTTTAGACCAACAAGCATAACTCTGTAGGCAAATGAGCCGAATTCACATACGAATGTTGTCTTTTTCTGGTCTTCTTTGGCCATTGGTACTTGGTTGTAACCTGAGAATCACTCTGTAAATGAGTAGCATTCATGCCCTGCGACTTCATTTAGGATTTCATCTACATAGGGTGTTGGGAATGGGTCTGTTAAGGTGACTTTGTTTTATTCTCTGAAGTCGACACAGATCCTTAGCTTTGTCGGGTCGTGTTTCTTTGGTTGTACAACCATTGGACTTGCCCATTTCGATTGGTCAATATGGTAGATAATTCCTGTGGTAAGCATATTATCATTCTCTTTCTTGACTATCTCTTTGTATTTATGAGCTAATTTATATGGCCTCCTCTTTACAGGTTGGGCATTAGGTTTAATGTCGATCTTCATTTCACCCATTTCATGGACTAGACCTTTGAGATATTTGTAGTCTCTAGCGAATACATCCTGGAATTATTTTAGTAAGTTTACTATTTCGGTTGTTTGTTCTTCACTCCAGTAATCGCCAATTTTTGTCATTTTTGGTCGATCATCGTTTGATATGTCAAATTCTTTAGTTTTCACTTTGGCATCTAACCATTCTGGTGCTTTGGCTTCATTGATTGGTCGGCTCCCTTCTTTGAATTGTGAAAATGTAGCAGGAAATTCTGCTGCAGTCATTCGGTCGGTATCTTCTTTGTCGATTGTCTCGACTTTAAGTACTATGCGAATTGGTTTTGTTGTTTCTGAATGGTATGATTTCCATCGAAAGCTTTTCCCTTCCGGATTTTTGTTTTCCATTTGTAGTATTTTTTACTATGGTATTGTCTTGGTTTGTTTGTTATTACATGTTATTGTCGGTTGATCATAATTTTGTGTTAGGGTGTTGTTCCTGGTCGGTTTTATAAACGCTTTGATTTGTTTTGTAGTTTTGACTAAATTTTCATTTTGTGGTATAAAGCTGAAGTCTTTGATGAAGTTCTCTTTAATTTCATGCCATTGAAATGTTTCACCCCGTGCTTCTTCCATTTTGTACCATTTTTTTGGTAAGTTGGATAGCATAAATGGAAACAGGTGTGGCCATGTACGTTCGTCTTTATACCCAAGTATTTTCCACTCTTTTTCTCATGTTCTTATGTGTTCTTCTGGGTCCTACCCTTGGATTAACATAGGTATTTGTGCTTGTTTACTTAGCCTCTTTCCTTTGAATCTTTCTAGAAAGTAAGTCGAAGCTATTGTCCATGTCTGCAATCTTGATTGATGGGTATCCCACCATCTAGCGGCTTGTCCTGTGAAGGTTTCTATTAGGCTTTGTAGTCGTCCATGTTCACCAATGTTTTTAGATACTTGTTCTATATACATAACTAGTGATTCTCTTTCTTTTTATCTTCGGATTTGTTTGATACTTGCATTTGTTGGTTTTAAGGTAGGGTATTCCCTGCTTTTCTTTTCGAATATTTTTGGGATGATGGAAACTAAGAAAAATTGTTGGACTGGTTTCTTCTGCACTGTTTGAATGGTCTAGCAACCTCTTGCTTGTGTCTCGTAGTTTTTGACTTCCCAATCATATAATTCTATGTCTGATTTGTATCCTACTGAATCTTGATTGCCTAAGTGAAGCTCTCCATAGACATTGGGTTCTGTGTAGTCTTCATTATTTTGTATTTGATATAATTGTCAGATGTCGACTTCGTCATCAATGGTTCTATCCAAGGTTCTCCTTGGGATGGATGGATAGGTACTATGACTTTCTGTCCATTCCCCTTTAGTTTTATCCTTTCTTTGTCTAAAGATATAGATGATTTCATTTTTCTTCCCCAAGGTCGACCTGCTAAAGCTAGGAAGGAACTGGATCCTTCCTTAGGGTCGATAATTTCAAAGTCAACTTTGGTCGATATTCCTTTTATTGTTGTATTGACATTTCTCCAAACTCCGATAGGTTCAATCAGACCTTGGTCGGCTAATTTGAGGTATATTCCTGACTCCTATAGTCGAGGTCTACCCAATTGTTCCCAAGTGTCATGAGTCATAATATTTACTTGTGAGCCGAAGTCAAGTACAACTTGTCGAACATGGTATCCTTCGATTTCTAGGTCGACAAGTGGGTCGGCACCACTTTTGTCCTTTTGGTTTAGACTGCATATGTTTTTTGTTTGTTTTTCTATATTATTGTTGTGTTTCATATTATACAATAATTCAATGAATTTAGATACCGCTTTATCATCTTGTACTAAACGTATTAATTCTTTAATTGTGGTTTGTCAACTATCATCAGCTTCTTCTTGTCTAGCAAATTATTTAACTATATTCGTTGCGTCATTATACAATTGTTTTTGTGTAGCTGGGTTAGGATAATCGTTCTTTTCTTTTATTTTACTTATGCGTGGATTATCACTCCCAATTTTTGTCCCTTGTCGGGTTACTATATGCAAGTTCTTTGTACTGTTTACATCATGTTTTTAAACACACGACAAGACGTTAACATTTTTCTTTTTATTGATTTTATCAAGCATAGTAGGGAAATCCTCTAATGAGTGATCAATCACTCCACAACTAGTATAAAATTTTAAATCAGTTCTGTCCTTGTATGGTAAGTCTGCATATTGATGACCTTGTTTATAGCATGTAAAACACTAGATGGGCCGACGTGGTCGATTGTCGTGATTCCAAGCAAATCCACCTTAACCTCCATATCCTCCACGATGGTTTTCAAACTGGTGCTCATATCGACGGCCTTCATATATTTGATTATTCGGTTCGTTTTGATCATTGCTTCGCTGGTTTTTATCGTTGTTCTACGCAACTGCATTTGTTTGGTAGACTGTTTGGTAGTTTTGTCGGTTCTTTAAGTTTAAGTGGCAATCGGCCTTTGCGTGACTTTTTACTTCACAGATTGCACACCAAGATGCTTTGTCATTTTTCATGTTATATTGGCAATCTTTCGTTGTGTGTTTTCCATGTTCTTGGAAGATGTTGCAGAAGCACTTTGTCTGAACAAATCGAACGTCCTGTTGACTTATGTCTTGTCAACAGTTATCTTTAGCATGTCTGGCTGTTGAGCATTTTGTGCACCAGACATCCTGATTCTTGAGGTTCAGCTCTTTCAATGATTTCTGCATGATTTCTAGCTATTCTTCCAGTCTAGTATCTGTGGGATATCCTGGGAAATATTCGTCCATCTCCACTTGCAGAGCTTTGGTAAGCGCATCTTCATACGTTTTAAATGTCTCCAAGCTTATGTGCTGCCAAATTTTCTATGATAGACCTGGAAGGAACCACTGAATTAATAGTTTCTCATCAATTACATAATCTAGTTGGCTGAGGAGGTCTTTCCATTGTTTATCATATTCTCTGACAGACTCTACTAGCTTTTGAGATGTTGTTTTCAACTTTTTGGCTGCCAAATGTTTTGTGTCTGGAGTTTTAAATAAAGATAAGAATTGCACTTTAATTTCTGCTTTAGATGCTTGGGGAGTTCTCTCGATATAGGTCATGTACCATGTTAGTGCTCTTTTCCTCAAGGCATCGGCGAACTGTGCCATCTATCGATCTTCGACTATAACCTAGTTTGCCTCCCATGTTGACTCACAGATGAACCAATGTTGTCTAGGATCTTCGTCACCCTCGTATAGAGGGATATGTGCTGATCTGTGACCCATGTTGGAATCACTTTCGCTATCTCCTCCAGAGGTGGCGGTGGTGGGGGTAGTGGGATGTTTTGCTTGTCTCGTTGTGCAGAGCTGTTGTCGAAAGAACTTTTATTCCCATCAGTCATTTTGTTTGTCGTTTCTTCTCCAACAAGCAGTCAGTTCAGGTCAAATTCTCCTGTCGATGTCCAACTGCACTGATTTGTCTGCAGGTCCGATTGTTCTGTATTTTCCAAAGCTATGTTTGGCAGGGGGGTGCTCCTTCATGTGTCGGGTAAAGTAAGTGGATACTTCGGTTGGAAGGGTACGCCTGAATTGTGACCCAGTTGCCTTCCTCCGATCGACAGATCACTAGATGATTATCATCATTTACCTCATCGTCTAGTCGGCTCCATATACCAAACTCACCAGCTCTTAGTCTTAGGTCTTCTTCGACAATGGCTTGTATCATGGTACTCGGATTCGTTGGAGACAGAGGTCTTATCTCCTAGGGAACTTCTATTTGGAGAGCTTCACACTGCTCTATCCACAAGTCTTCTTCCATGGGTGATGATTCTTCATCTACGCCTTCTTTCTATCGGTCATGACTCGACTCTAGCAGATTTCTTTCCTGGTCTGTCACCCTAGTATTCATTCCTCTTTGCAGTGCTATAGCCCGTTCTCTTCTTTCTTCCCTTCTTTTCAGCCTCTTCTCTCTCTCTACTTTCTGTAAATCTACCATACCTTTGTGTGTCACTGTTCGTTCGATTTCCTTTTTAGGTTGAATTTTCATTGTTGGTGGTGGTATCTCCTTTTAGTCAACTAGAATCCTCTTCACTTTACCCCGACATACAACCAACTACCCCCCCATAACCTACCCAACGCTTTAGAAAACTCAGATAGTTTTTTTTACTTGCTTAGGAAATATTCGCACTCCCTTTCGGCAATGAATTTTTCCCACTTTTTCTGTTTCTCCGCCCAGTTAGAATTTGGTGGTGGTTCCTGTAGTGACAGACGAGGTTCTACAATATGACCCACTCTTTTCTATATCAGGAATTTGAACAGTAGGGTCAGTAGGGAGCACAAGAACTGCTCGGTAAGGTCTGTATAGAATTTTTTCTAAATGGTTTCTACCAAAGTTCTTTCTTCTATGGCTTGCTCCTCGCAGAATTTGTCTGTGATCTTTTCAAACCACTCCGATAGGTTTGTTCATCCCCATTGAATCAATTTCTCTAGCAGCTCTTAGTCCTTAGTTGCTTCCGGCTTTTTCATCCAAATTTTTTTTCAAAAGCTGGGGTACCGGTTCTACGAACTTCTCACGAGTTTCAGTGAAGAATTTCTCCTTCGCCTTAGTAGTGGTTAATCTATTTCTCCTTGCATAATTCTACAAATAATTTGCTATCTTACGCTCCCTCCAGTTCTTAATCTCCTATTTTGATATCATCTGCTTATAGTCATCTCATATATGTACTGCCGGCAACGGAACCAATGTTGTAATCTCACAGATCACAGAGGGTTACCAATAATACACATTGAATCATACAGACATAACAGACACAAGCAACAAGAACATAGATATGGAATAACAGATTATATTATAGCATGAGGGTCCATACATACACAGAACTGAACCGAGTTCTCATCTAGCTCAATAACTTAATATATATGATTTACAAACAGTTACATATAACTACCCGTCGGTTCGGTCAACCAACACAACCTTATGCGGTCGACCTAATCTCTAATTAGTCGGCAATTCGACTAGACGGCTCACCGACTAGTCCCTCCAACAAAATGTTAGGGACTGACCCTAACCTAGATGTACTTTATGTTTCTTAAGAGTTGGTCAACTATTTTTCTTATGTATATGGGAAACAATTGTGTGGGGATGGGAAGGTTTAGTAGTTATTCATGTGGTATTTTTTTTCTCTCATAGCATTTACCATATTGTAGTCACACCAATGCCATCAAAACAAAAGAAGTCACTTCATTTCCAAATTTAGGCCAAGCTTTTCCAAGAAGTAGCATAGAAGTTACAACAATTTCAAGTTGTGGCCACAAAACCCTTGTGGAAAAGTCTTGCAATGCAATGTTCTCTCTATGTATGAGACATATTGTAGTCAACCAATGTTATTAGAACTATAAAATGTTGTAGCGTCATTTCAAATTGGGGTCATAATAACTATTTTGAGCACTATCAAGGAGGTTATAACAATTTTAAAATCACTTCTTCAAAACCCTAACATAATCAACAAATAATGTTGAGAAACATTACTTGGTGAAGGGAATCAAAGGATATAATTATGGAGAAATATTAAGGAGGAATGTGATAGAATAAACACTTGGATAGAATACACAAAAGAAATGTTTGCATGATGTGATTTAGAATATGCTTCAAAAGCGTGTTCTGTTGTCATTTTTTAATTATGTGCAGAAAACTATTTTTAATTTCTCTTTGTTGAATCTACTCCTCTATATGAAGCAACAATAATTAATGGAATTCATGAGTAGGTTGTGATTACAATTTTTCATTTTGAATCTTCCCTAGAGGTAGAGTTTCATCCATATCCAAAAGCAACCTTTAGAAATTATTTGGATGGAATTTTTCTATGGACTAACCTTTCATCTTGGTGGAATGATATTTGGAAACATATGACCTTGGTGTGAATCCTTAATAAAACACTAAGTAATTACCCAATATCAAGTGTCACTAGTTGGGAGTCAATGTGAGCACCCATACATGTGACCTTGGGTAATGGATGAACTTAATGGACTTCTGCACTATAAGATTTGAGGGTAGTGCCCATATATGGGACTTGAACTTATGGATGTCCTTCATAGGTGTAAGTGTTGATGGAAACACTTTTTAAATGGGGATAAACTTGATCCGGATTTATGTGAGAATGAAATGAAAAAGCATATATATATATATATATATATATATATATATATATTCAAATGCATGTATATATATGGAGATAAACACAGTGATACAGTGAACTCAAATTCTATTAAATGAATGAAACATAACATACTGTAAAACAAAAGCAGCTAGAATGGTGGTAGGTGTATCTCTGAGAAGAGATGTGGCGGCTACGCTCACTCGTGAAAAGATGAATACAAAAGGAAGTTAAATTTCCTTTTATCATAAAGCCTTGGAGAGGCAGAAAACCCTAAACCTAACCCTAGGAGATGAATCAGCACGATGTTTGCGGTCCCAAGGTGGTTAGTTGAACAATCAACTTCTCAGGGTCATAAATTTTGCATACGATCTCTATTTGGGGAGCTCTATAGCCTGTTGGAAAGGTCTATATGAGATTTACAACTTTTGAATGGGGCCAAATGCATACCATTGGCAACCAAATGGCCACCCGATTTGCTAAAAAACATCATTTGGGGCCTCAAAATGAACCTGGAAGTTTAGGACCCGAAAAACCGTAGAAAATTACAAGAAAATTGTCAACATGAGAAACTATTTTGAGCCAGTGGAATAGGTGGGTGGCCACCTATAACCATTTGGATCAGTCCTTGCCCCTTATGAGGCAATGGTCTCCATTGTGTTGATTTCCCCCATAAATTGGGGAAACTTCTGTTGAACTTGACTCTTGGTAGAGGAGTTGCTCTGCTTTGACAAGTCGATATAGTTGCTGCCTTTCACACACCTGGGTCACGTGGCAGAAATATTCAAGCCACTCGGTGTGTCCTTGAGGGCAAGTCTCGAGTAAAGGCTGTCACCTTGTTCTTGACTCCTCTGTTTAGGCTCAAATCCTAACGAGGCCAAGGGGGGTAGACCCTATTAAGTTACTAAGGACAATTACTTAGTGTTTGTGATGTTAAACTGAATGAGTTACTTAGGAGTTTGCAATTTAACTATAGATGATCAAAGATGGCAAGATACAAAAGATGAACACACGAAAACACAATGCTGAGACACAATATATATATATATAAAGCAAGAAATTACCCAATGCCTTATAATGGAGTCAAAAAATAGAATCAACGTACTTGCATGTGCTTGGGGTGAATGTTTTGTGATTGCCTCTTGGTATGTTTTAAGTTAAATTTGAAGTGTGAGTTGATTAAAATTAGGTGAAGGGGGGACTCCAGATATACCCGATAGTACTTGGAGTATGTCCAAAACTAAACCTTCATGGATACCCGCAGGGAATATGTGGGCTGAAATGGAGTCTTTGGGGCTATTGTTTGTAACGCACCCATTAGGGTGTGACAGAGATCGGCGCCTCGAGGTCACTTTTCAGAAGTTCTCACTTCCTTTGGGTATTTTGCCACCATGATGGTTCGATCTAGGTGTTGGATTTTCACCTATTGGTTTGTTAATTTGGGAGAGTGAGTCCTAATTATACTAGTCACTCAAGTGCTTTTGATACAGCTTGACTGAACGGATGAACTGCAGCCAAGTGCAGAGCATACACACTGGAGTCTTGTCAATTTTAGTAAGTTTTAAATTGGGTGTTCTTGTTTAAAAGAAAACCCTCCAGGAACCTCTTTCGATCCAAGTGGATCTCAATCGGGGAATCAAGGAGGGGTTAATTTTATAATAGCTAAAAAATAAATGATGAAAAATAAAATAGATCCACATTTCTAGTTTTCTAATTAGTCCTACCACGAATCTCTTTCCCCTTTCGGGTCAATCGAGAAATCGTGGGGTAAGTATTCAGATTACTTTGAAAGATAAAGTATGGAATAGGAAATTAATAATAAAATAAATTATACTACCCTGCAGATTAGATCAATGCTAGTTTGAAAAGAAATGAGCAAAAAACAACAAAAGGACACCGACACAAATCCCCCCAGGAGGGATGGGGAATGGGCTCGAAAGAGCCTATTCAAAAAATAATTTTATTAACAGCAGTTACAATATCATAGAACTGATATAACTCCTCTTGATCCTTATATGGATTGAAATCAAGAGCTTACAAGGTGCGAAAATCAAAGGTTTTAGTCAAATGGGAGATCCCTGGGGGAATTTCAACGCTCTTGAGGACACTTCCGAAAAGCAGCTTCCTTTATTTTCTGTTACACTTGCTAAAAACCAGTGAGCATGTTAGAATAACATATTCCCAAAATCACTTTAAGAGTACCTTTGGATCAGCCTACATTAACTCAACAAAAGATGAAGTTAAAACTAGCTAAACAAGTGAAAAAGGAACTAAGGAAAGCAAGCTTTCCTTGGGATCTTGGATTTCTGTTTGTGCAGCCAATGAAATATGCACTGATTTTTGGATTTATATTTTATAACAGCAAAAATAAATCTAATGCATGCAAGCTACAAGTTTTCTTTAAATTTCCATGCAAAAAGACGATTTCCCTAAAGCTAGATCTAAAATGCTTATGAAACTTTTTTAACTGCAAGATCTAGACTATGGGCTTTGATAAGATATATATATGTTGGAATTACTTTTAAGATGATAGATCTAAGCAAAATCAAAGCTACGAACAAAGTAACCGGGTAAAAATGTTGATTTTGAGGGAGGAAGAGGAGGAGAGAAATGCTGGTTTCCTTGAAGATCCACAGTGGATCTTTTAGGTGGAATGTCGAGGGACTATGCCTTTGGAAGGTTTTGAAGAGAGTGAAGAAGCAAGCTAGATCAGCATCCTCTCCAATGTAGGAACCTGCAGCTCAGCTGAAATCAAAGAACTTGCCAAGAAACTTGTGGGATCCGATTAGTACATACACGGAGATTCAAGATAACATGCATATAAGCTTATAGGACATGCTGAATATAGATATCTAAACATGCATCAAAGGAAAGAGATGGTCAATAAACTTATTGAAAAGCACCTTTCCTATCAAGATTATAATAAGCTTAGTATCAATCTTAACAACGGATCTACAAGCAATTACCAAAAAATGACAAAGATACAGTTTACCTTAGTAAAATAATGGCAATAATCATCCACACATGCAATGGCACAACACTGTCTTGCCTCCAAATATTTTATTTATTTCAAATGAAGAATAACAACAGTACAATAGCAGCAACACCTCAATCCCAGTTCTAACTAGCTTGGAAGAGGAGGCTGTGCCTAGATATATACAAAATACAAGACATCCAGCCCAGGGGGGGCGCAATTCCTCATGGAATCAAATGAAATCAGCTAATGGAGAGTTCATCAATGCAGAACTGAAGCTGAACTGAGCCTACTTGTCAACCGGGGGCTTGATTGAGCTGACACATCAACCCATACACCGACACATCAGTCCATAGAGCATCCAGGAGACTCCACACGTGTGGAGGAGAGAGAGAGAGGGTGCAATTCCCCATGAAGACAGCTAAAGATCAACTCTGGATCTGATTTGATCACCTCCTTCAGTCAAGGATTTGTCAGATCCAGTCAATCTGCTTCAGATCTGACTGATTTCAATCAAATTGGCTGAGAATCCGCTGATTTATGATTTTGGATTTGCTCCATTATTCATCAATTTATTAATTAAAATAATCAATAATTGATTTTTGGGGCTTTCTGACCTGAGTGATGGAAAATCACTCAAAACTTAGGGAATAGTGGGTCCATGGGTTTACATGGTGCTCTTAGCTTGAAAATGAGCACCTACATGACTGAAACCGATTATTTGGCCCACTTTTATTACAAAATCAATTTTTCCAATTAAACTATTAAAAAATAGCCTAAGTTTTTGGAAAAATTAAATTTTAATAAAAAACACTGAAAAATTAAAAAAAATTGAAAAATTGAAAAAAACCTAGGGGGACTTAGACATGTTCATATGACTCAACCATGATGTCTAGCATGCTTATACATTGACACATAGACTCTAATAACCTCAATAGGCCTGAATGCCAAGCCGACCACCCTAACTTTGGAGGTATGGAGTGAAAAACTCAGAAATTATCAGTCGTTTGTTCAACAACCAATAATAACCAAGGGAAAAAACACCCTGGGATGATCGGATTGACAAATAAAGTCTAAGAGACCGAGTCTCTTACAGACACTATCATGCTAGAACATTTATTACAATTCCCCCATGGGGTATGAACATGTGATATGATACAACAAGCACTTCCCAGAAGAACTTCCATAGGTATTTTGAAGTCCGAACAAGTTAACCCTATCCAGTTCACCGAGCTCACTTGATAAAAAACCACTAAGTACAACTTAGGTGGTAACATTCTGGCTCCATCTAGGGACACATTCTCTGACTGATCTTCTGTTCAAAGGAGAGGATGTGAGAACTCTGGAATCTCTAGGTCCTGCAAGGCAATTAGAGTTTGTCAGTAACATGTCTACATAGGAAAAAATTAACTATAAAAGCAAACTAATGTACATAGTTAATCTATAATGTGCAAAAAGGAATATTTTACAAAAACTAATATACAAAGGAAAATTTTCAACATGGTACAAAATAACTATAATACAACAATATCTATGGTACAACAACATGATATATACAATTTAGAAATACATGCAGGGCAAGGTTTAGAAATTGGCCCTGAAACCATCGATGCCAATAACGGCATTGTTGTCGCCTTTCACACACCTGGGTCAGGTGGCAAATATATTCAAGCCACTTGGTGTGTCCTTGGGGGAAAGTCTCGAATCAAGGCTGTCACCTTGTTCTTGACTCCTCCGTTTAGGCTCAACTCCTAACGGAGCCAAGGGGGGTAGACCCTATTAAATTACTAAGGATAATTACTTAGTGTTGTGATGTTTAAACTGAATGAGTTATTTAGGAGTTTACAATTTAACTATGGATAATCACAGATGGCAAGATGTAAAAGATGAACACACGAAAGCACAATGCTGAGACACAATATAAATATAAAGCAAGAAGTTAACCAGTTCCTTAGAATGGAGTCAAAAATAGAATCAATATGCTTGCATGTGCTTGGAGTGAATGTTTTGCGATTTCCTCTTGGTATATTTTAAGTTAAAATTGCAGTGTGAATTGATTAAAATTAGGCTAAGGGGGGACTCCAGATATACCCGAGAGTACTTGGAGTATGTCCAAAAATAAACCTTCACGGCTACCCACAAGGAATATGTGGGCTGAAATGGAGTCTCTGGGGCTATTGTTCGTAATGCACCCATTAGGGTGTGATAGAGATCGGCGCCCCGAGGTCACTTTTCAGAAGTTCCCACTTCCTTTGGGTATTTTGCCACCGTAGAGGTTTGATCTAGGTGTTGGATTTTCACCTGATGGTTTGTCAGTTGGGGAGAGTGAGTCCTAATTATACTAGTCACCCAAGTGCTTTTGATACAGCTTGACTGATTAGATGAACCGCAGCCAAGTGCAGAGCATAAACACTGGAGTCTTGTCAATTTTAGTAAGTTTTAAACCAGATGTTCTTGTTTAAAAGAAAAGCCTCCAAGAACCTCTTTCGATCCAAGTGGATCTCAATCGGGGAATCGAGGAGGGGTTAATTTTAAAGTTGTTGATAAACAAAAAATAGAAAAAAGCAAATAGATACACATTTCTAGTTTCTTAATTAATCCTACCACGAATCTCTTTCCCCTTTCGGGTCAATCGGGAAATCGTGGGGTAAGTATTATGATTACTTTGAAATACAAAAAGTGGAATATGAAATTAATAATAGAATCAAGTATACTACACTACAAATTAGATCAATAGTAGTTAAAAATAAATAAATAAGCAGAAAGTGACGAAAAGGACACCGACGCAAATCCCCCTAGGGGGGATGGGGAATGGGCTCGAAAGAGCCTATTCCAAAAATGATTTTATTTATTATTGGTTACAGAATCAACGAACTGAAATTATCAGAAACTTCTTGGTCCTTATACAGGCCGAAACCAAGATTTTACAACTTTGGAAATTTTTTGAGTTTTTAGTGAAAATGGAGACCCCTAGGGGGATTTGAACGCTCCTGAGGCCACTTCGGACATAAGATTCCTTTATTTTCTATCAGACCTGCTAAAAGACAGCGAGCATGTTAGAATATAAAATTCCCAAAATCACTTTAAGAGTACCTTTGGATCATCCTACCTTATCTCAGAAAAAATGAAGTTAAGACTAGCTAAAACAAACGAAAGGGAACCAAGGAAAGCAAGCTTTCCTTGGGATCTTGGCTTGCTTTTTGTGCAGTCAATGAAAGTGCACTGATATTGCAGAATATTAAATTTTATAACAGCGAAAGGAAATCTAATGCATGTGATCTACAAGTTCTCTTTAAAATTCATGCAAAAAGACGATTTCCCTAAAGCTAGATCTAGAATGCTTATGAAACTTTTT
The DNA here is from genome assembly GCA_001517045.1 of Pseudotsuga menziesii. Lineage (NCBI taxonomy): Eukaryota > Viridiplantae > Streptophyta > Pinopsida > Pinales > Pinaceae > Pseudotsuga > Pseudotsuga menziesii. Next base: position 35,392 of record LPNX010581855.1, on the reverse strand, counting down.
GAGTGCAAGATCTAGACTGTGAGCTATGAAATATCAGATCTATGTATATTTTACTTTGATGAAACAGATCCAAATGAAATCAAAGCTATGAACTGAACAAATTAACCGGGTGAAGTGTTGATTTTGAGGGAGGAAGAGGAGGAAATAAATGTTGGTTTCCTTGAAGATCCACAGTGGAGCTTTCTGGTGGAATGTCGAGGGACTATGCCTTTTGGAAGGTTTTAAAAAGAAAAAAGAAACAAACTAGATCATCATCCTCTCCAAAGTGGGAACCTGCAAGCCCCCATTACTCGATTTATATTTGAACTTACCGATGAAGTCAAGCCCCCATTGCTGAAAAGGGGCTTGGACTACTATTGGATTTAGAGGCAAGGCTTTCATTTGTTGCTTTCCGGTGAATAACTGACACTGGGGGAAAACTCTGACAGCCTTGTGCACATCTGAAAATAGGTTTGGCCAATAGTAGCCTGCTCTAAGGATTTTGTGGGCGGTTGTTTTTGCTGCAAATGTCCACCAAAAAATCCTGAATGGAACTCAACCATGAGTTTCTTGGACTCAGGTTCATCGACACATCTAAGTATTAAACCATCGGGGTTTTTCCAACCCAAACCATCTTTGGTCAAACAATACTTAGTTTCCTTTAACCTTAATGCCCTTCTTTTATGGCCAAGTAAGTGATCGGGGCATGTAAGGTTGCAGAGGAAAAATATGATGTCAGTGTACCAGGGGTGCTGTTCTAATATCTGAAGCTCGTCTGATACACTTTGATCTGAATTGCTACTATGGCAGATTATTCCTAAAGCCTTTTCATTTCTTTGGGTCAACATCTTTGCAAGACCCTGTCCCTTAATTAATTTAGTAGGTTTTATCTCCAAATCATATTCTTGAATCTTTGAAACCCACTTACCCCTGATTCCTAGACAATCCTGCTGAGACATGATATCTTTGACAGCTGCATGGGGTACATATCCAATGATTTTGGAGTAACCTATATAAGTTCTGAAATGTTTAAGGGACTTGACAAGAGCGTAGGCCTGTTTCTCCATCGTGGTATACTTCAATTCTGAATTTCGTAAGGTTCTACTCATAAAGGCTATGGGTTGCTCTTGTCCCTCCTTATTCTTTTGAAGTAAAACACCGGCAATGGTGTCTTCTGAGGCAAAGGAGAATATTTGGAATTCTTTGGAATAATCTGGACTAGTCAAAACCGGGGACATGGATATGGAATTTTTGATGGACTTGAATGCAACTTTCCCTTCATCCATCCACTCAAACTTAGCATCTTTATTTAATAGCTTTTGTAGAGGTTTCATTAATTGTACTAAATTTGGGATGAATCTTCTTATGAAATTGATTTGACCATTAAAGGACTAGAGAGCTTTTAGATTTTGAGGCAATGGGACTTTCTTAATAGCTTCAACTCTCTCAGGATCAACCTTGACACCATCTTTAGAAATGATGTGCCCCAAAAACTTGCCTTCATCAACTCTAAAGCTTGACTTGGCGAGATTCAAGGAAATACCATATTTCCGACATCTTATAAAAACCTACCTAAGATGACTTATGTGGTCAGCTCTTTCCTTTGAAAAAATAGTTAAGTCATCTTCATATATTTCGATTATTTTGCCTATAAGTTCTTTGAAGGAAAAATCCATGGCTCTTTGGAAGGTGGCACCAGCATTTAATAAGCCAAAAGGAATTCTTAGAAATTTATAGCTACCCCAAGGTGTGGTGAATGTAGTCTTATGTTGATCTTCTTTATTTACCAACACCTAGTGATAACCGGAAAAGCCATCCAACATGGACATCATTCCTGATCCTATTACTCTTTGAAGCAAAGTTTCCATGTCGGGTAATGGGTAATTATCTTTGAGGAATGATGTATTCAGATTTCTAAAATCTATACATATTCTAATTGACCCATTCTTCTTTCTGACAACAACTAAGTTGGAGCACCAAGATGAATGCCTTGTAGGTGCTAGGATCCCTGCTGCTAACATCTTCTGAAGTTCCTTCTGCACAATGGGGGCCAACTTAGGATTTATTCGCCGAAATTTTTGTCGAAAAGGTTTGACCTCCTTAGCTTCTTCTGGGAGGGGAATAGTATGTTGAAACACATCCTCCCTATAGGATTTAAGCACATCATAACTAAAGGCCAACACATCTCTATTCTCTTTAATTAGGTTGATCAAATTGTTCCTTTTCTTTTCCGAAGTACCCTTTCCAATTTTTATTAACTTGGGATCCTTGTTAGTTCCTATGTTTATTTCCATATAATTCCCAATTTTTATTTCTTCTTTTTGTTTTTTATGATGATCCTGTCGATCGAAAAGATTCTCAAAAGTAATAAGGCTACTCGGGATGTGATTCCTTTCATTATCCTCGCACTCCTGATACTCTTTACCTTCCTGCTGATAACTGATCTTGCAACCTTCAAACTCTTGTAGATTGTGGATGAATCTCAAGAGTTGCTCATCATCTTTGAACACCTGCAAATGGTCTATATTATCTGGTATTGAAGGTCTGAAATTAATTTCTATCTTCCCATTTCCATTAATCATTTCATCCGATGGCTGCAGGGTGGATGCTGCTACTGCTAATTTATCTACTAACCCATTCATTTCCCTATGGACCTTTTGAATGTTAAGTGCATCAAACCATTCCATAGTGTCCCATGTGGCATTCCTATACTTTCTTAGTCTGTCATTTTTTCATTGATACTGATTCTTAATCTGGAGGACAACTAAATCTCAATCACCTTTTATGTTCAACATATTTATCCGCATATCTTTAGTGGTTTCTAACCCTAGGAGCAATGCCTCATACTCGGCTACATTGTTTGATGCTTCAAAATCTAACCTGAACGCAAAGTTGTAGACTTTATTTGAAGGAGAGATGATTATGATGCCCACACCCTTTCCGGTTTTGGAATAAGCCCCGTCAAAGTACATTTGCCAAAATTCATCGATCTTTTCAATTTTAATGTTTTCCTTAATGGGGTCCATGAAATTTGACAAAATAGCATAGTTTCCAAAGTTATCAGTGAAATGAACAAATTCATTTTCGGGCTTCTTAGGGTTTTCTACATGTCGTTTCCTCAGCTTTTCTCTGTGGAGAATCACCCTAGTGTTCTCTGATGCAGGTATAGTAGCATATGTCCAATCCATTTGAATGTGCCTACCAAGAGTTGCAGCCCATTTTCTGGATAGCAGCATACCCAAATTATCTGGAACATCTATCACCACCACATCCATTGACATGTCGATATCACGATACTTAGCCAACTTAACCTGTAAATTTAAGATTATCCCTACCACTTCAACTTCTCTTGCATCCATGGCACAAACATTGTGGTAGGGTCAGGTGACCCTTAGATTTAGCTGCTCCATTACTTTTCTTGTCATGACATTTGATGAAGCACCTGAATCTAACATACAGTTATGAAGGAGAATTTTATCAACTAAGAGGGAGACATAAAAAGGTGGGTGGTCTTCTCTTCTCGGATCAACACTATTGAGGACTATGGGCATATCTATAGGTTCAATATGTTCAGCTTCAAATATAGCATTATTATTAGGAAGAGGATACTCTTCGATAATATTATGAGCTTTACTTTGACTATCCTCTAAGGCTTTCAACAACTTTTCTTTTTGACCAGGAATTTTAAGGACATCAGTTGCATAAACATGAATCTTAGCACTACTTATCCATTCTCCCATATCAATATTTGACTCAGGGACAATAGGAGGATCTGGGAGGGGAGGAGTGGTTACCTTTGGCTTGTATTGTTTAGACGGTGATGGCTTCTCTCTTCTTTGATACACAGCTCCCTTGAACCTGGCCTCCTTCATTTCCTTAATTGCTTCCGGAGAAGGCATTACACCATAAAAGTTAGAAAGGAGATCCTTCTCGAAACCGTAATCCGTGGCCTGCTGCCAATGCTGGTTTGATAAAGGATAGGTTCATCCTACCATGTACACATGATCAGACTCTTCTAATGTTATTTCCTGATTACTGACCTCTGCCATTCCATGTTCTATTACTTGGTTTGCTATATAGAAAGTGTCTTCTGGGTGGAAATGATCACAAGGTCTACACCATGGAATGACTTCATCTACCAGGTTAGTTGAGTCTAACTAGTTTGGAATCCTAGGTTCATGTTGAGGAGCCTTCTTCTAATACACCTAATTCTGTTTAGGCTGAAAGTTCCTAGGTCCATTATTTCTTTCCAGTGTGATTATTCTGTTCTGAATATTATTCAATTATACAGATTGGTTTTCCATGAGTTGGTTCTGACTAGTGACCATTTTTTCAAACAGGCTAGTTACCTTTTCCATGGGGTCTTTAGAGGTTTCCTTTTCCTCTAATTCAACGGCCTTTCCCTTCTCTTTGTTGTGCGAAGTGTTTCCCCTAGTGTAACCTGGAATGTTGGATTTGCCCGAAGATTGCATATTCTTTTCTATTTTCTCAGCCAGATCCTGAGCAGTTTTTAGATCGGTCGTATCTTTGTCCCTTAACTAGTACCTCAAATCACCAGTGAAAGCTTCGATGTAAGATATGAGAATGGAGGCATCCCTTGGCTTGATTTCTCTAGGGAGGTCCGCAACCACACGTCTGAAATTAGTATTAAATTCATCAATGGTTTCATTTTCCATCCTCTTTATATTATGAAGGGCAGCAAACAAATGTCTTGGTTCTTTATTTCCCCCCCATTTCTTCTTAAAACATTCTAGGAATTCATTAAGGGTTTTATATGAATCATCACCAAGGTCACCATACCACTTTGCAACATCATCCTCTAAGGATAAAGCAAAGAGCTTCATTTTGACATCTTCATGGTTAGAGGCAGCATTATTGCAGTAGCTGACCAGGTGCTTTTCAAACTTTCGGAGGTGAGTCTTGGCAGTGACGGCATTATTTCCCTCGGATATGGGGAGCTTCTTGATAGCATCATTCGAATGTCATGAGGAGCACCTGCTATCTGAGAAAAGTCAAGGGGTTTGTAAAATTCTGTCATTTCTTGAGATTGGAAGGTATGACTCTCTACAAATATGTGATGGATATCTGAGAGGGATTGGTCTCCTAAATCTTCAAGGTTTCTACAAGAAGTATGCCTATTCAATCTTTCCCTAATAAACCTTTCAGGATCAGGGAGAGGATTGAATAATTGTTGGCGGTTTCTTCGGGTAGAAATTCTTGAAGGGATGTTAGACAGTGGAGTTTCCAGATGGATCGAGTTTTAATTTTCATGTTTTTTAAAGACTAGATCAATCAAAAGTTTTTACCTTTTTAGTTTTTTAGAAAAAAGTTAAGTCAAGTTGTACTCGGGAATAGAAAGATTTATCCCCGGCAACGGCACCAAAAACTGTTGCCGCCTTTCACACGCCTGGGTCATGTGGCAGAAATATTCAAGCCACTCAGTGTGTCCTTGGGGGAAAGTCTTGAGTCAAGGCTGTCACCTTGTTCTTGACTCCTCCGTTTAGGCTCAACTCCTAACGAAGCCAAGGGGGTAGACCCTATAAAGTTACTAAGGATAATTACTTAGTGTTTGTGATGTTAAACTGAATGAGTTACTTAGGAGTTTGCAATTTAACTATAGATGATCAAAGATGGCAAGATACAAAAGATGAACACACGAAAGCACAATGCTGAGACACAATATATATATATAAAGCAAGAAATTAACCAGTGCCTTAGAATGGAGTCAAAAAATAGAATCAATGTACTTGCATGTGCTTGGAGTGAATGTTTTGCAATTGCCTCTTGGTACGTTTTAAGTTAAATTTGAAGTGTGAGTTGATTAACATTAGGCAAAGGGGGGACTCCAGATATACCCGAGAGTACTTGGAGTATGTCCAAAACTAAACCTTCACGGCTACCCGCAAGGAATATGTGGGCTGAAATGAAGTCTTTGGGGCTATTGTTCGTAACGCATCCGTTAGGGTGTGATAGAGATTGGCGCCCCGAGGTCACTTTTTAGAAGTTCCCGCTTCCTTTGGGTATTTTGCCACTGTGATGGTTCGATCTAGGTGTTGGATTTTCACCTGTTGGTTTGTTAATTTGGGAGAGTGAGTCCTAATTATACTAGTCACTCAAGTGATTTTGATACAACTTGACTGATCGGACGAACCGCAACCAAGTGCAGCGCATACACACTGGAGTCTTGTCAATTTTAGTAAGTTTTAAATTGGGTGTTCTTGTTTAAAAGAAAAACCTTCGGGAACCTCTTTCGATCCAAGTGGATCTAAATCGGGGAATCAAGGAGGGGTTAATTTTATAATAGCTGAAAAATAAATGATGAAAAATAAAATAGATCCACAATTCTAGTTTTCTAATTAGTCCTACCACAAATCTCTTTCCCCTTTCGGGTCAATCGGCAAATCGTGGGGTAAGTATTAAGATTACTTTGAAACATAAAGTATGGAATAGGAAATTAATAATAAAATAAATTATACTACCCTACAGATTAGATCAATGCTAGTTTGAAAAGAAATGAGCAAAAAGAAACAAAAGGACACCGACACAAATCCCCCCAGGGGGGATGGGGAATGGGCTTGAAAGAGCCTATTCAAAAAATAATTTTATTAACAGCGGTTACAATATTAGAGAACTGATATAACTCCTCTTGATCCTTATATGGATTGAAATCAAGAGCTTACAAGGTGCGAAAATCAAAGGTTTTAGTCAAATGGGAAACCCCTGGGGGAATTTGAACACTCCTGAGGACACTTCCGAACAACAAATTCCTTTATTTTCTGTTACACCTACTAAAAACCAGCGAGCATGTTAGAATAAAATATGCCCAAAATCACTTTAAGAGTACCTTTGGATCAGCCTACCTTAACTCAATAAAAGATGAAGTTAAAACTAACTAAACAGGTGAAAAAGGAACCAAGGAAAGCAAGCTTTCCTTGGGATCTTGGATTGTTGTTTGTGCAGCCAATGAAATATGCACTGATTTTTGGATTTATCTTTTATAACATCAAAAAGAAATCTAATGCATGTAAGCTACAAGTTTTCTTTAAATTTCCATGCAAAAAGACGATTTCCCTAAAGCTAGATCTAGAATGCTTATGAAACTTTTTTAACTGCAAGATCTAGACTATGGGCTTTGATAAGATAGATCTACGTTGGAATTAATTTTAAGATGATATATCTAAGCAAAATCAAAGCTACGAACAAAGTAACCGGGTAAAAATGTTGATTTTGAGGGAGGAAGAGGAGGAGAGAAATGTTGGTTTCCTTGAAGATCCACAGTGGATCTTTTAGGTGGAATGTCGAGGGACTATGCCTTTGGAAGGTTTTGAAGAGAGTGAAGAAGCAAGATAGATCAGCATCCTCTCCAATGCAAGAACCTGCAGCTCAGCTGAAATCAAAGAACTTGCCAAGAAACTTGTGGGATCCGATTAGTACATACACAGAGATTCAAGATAACATGCATATAAGCTTATAGGACATTCTGAATCTAGATCTCTAAACATGCATCAAAGGAAAGAGATGGTCAATAAAATTATTGAAAAGCACCTTTCCTATCAAGATTATAATAAGCTTATTATCAATCTTAACAACGGATCTACAAGCAATTAGCAAAAAATGACACAGATACAGGTTAACTCAGTAAAATAATGGCAATAATCATCCACACATGCAATGGCACAACACTGTCTTGCCTCCAAATCTTTTCTTTATTTCAAATGAAGAATAACAACAGTACAATAGTAGTAGCACCTCAATCCTAGTTCTAACTAGCTTGGAAGAGGAGGCTGTTCCTGGATATATACAAAATACAAGACATCCAGCCCAGGGGGGGCGCAATTCCTCATGGAATCAGATGAAATCAGCTGATGGAGAGTTCATCAATGCAGAACTGAAGCTAAACTGAGCCTACTTATCAACTGGGGGCTTGATTGAGCTGACACATCAACCCATACACCGACACATCAGTCCACAGAGCATCCAGGAGAGTCCACACGTGTGGAGGAGAGAGAGAGGGCGCAATTCCCCATGAAGACAGCTGAAGATCAACTCTGGATCTGATTTGATCACCTCCTTCAGTCAAGGATTTGTCAGATCTAGTCAATCTGCTTCAGATCTGACTGATTTCAATCAAATCGGCTGAGAATCCACTGATTTATGATTTTGGATTTGCTCCATTATTCATCAATTTATTAATTAAAATAATCAATAATTGACTTTTGGGGCTTTCTAACCTGAGTGATGGAAAATCACTCAAAACTTAGGAAATAGTGGGTCCATGGGTTTACATGGTGCTCTTAGCTTGAAAATGAGCACCTACATGACTGAAACCAATTATTTGGCCCACTTTTATTACAAAATCAATTTTTCCAATTAAACTATTAAAAAATAGCCTAAGTTTTTGGAAAAATTAAATTTTAATAAAAAACACTGAAAAATTAAAAAAAATTGAAGAATTGAAAAAAACCTAGGGGGACTAGACATGTTCATATGACTCAACCATGATGTCTAGCATGCTTATACATTGAAACATAGATTCTAATAACCTCAATAGGCCTAAATGCCAAGCCGACCACCCCAACTTTGGAGGTATGGAGTGAAAAACTCAGAAATTATCAGTCGTTTGTTCAACAACCAATAATAACCAAGGGAAAAAACACCCTGGGCTGATCGAATTGACAAATAAAGTCTAAGAGACCGAGTCTTTTACAGACACTATCATGCCAGAACATTTATTACAATCCCCCCATGGGGTATGAACATGTGATATGATACAACAAGCACTTCCCAGAAGAACTTCCACAGGTCTTTTGAAGTCCGAACAAGTTAACCCTATCCGGTTCACCGGGCTCACTTGATAAAAAAACACTAAGTACAACTTAGGTGGTAATAGGTCCACTGGGTAATTAACATTCAATTAATGTAATATGGACTAGTCATTAATGAGGGGCCACTAGTGTATATAGTTAGGGTTTTCTAAGTAGTTATAAATAAGAATGAAGCCCTTATGAAACATGAATGGAATTGTTATTGTAACCATTTTCTTACAAGAATATACAAAGTTTACTTTTTAAGATATTTTGATTGAATAAAAATATGGATTATTCTAATTGAACAAAAGTATTGTAATCATTCTCTTATTGTAAGGATTAATATATGGTGCATACTTAACTTTGGGGTATTTTGATTGAATAAAAGGATTGGAAATGTGGAGCCTTTTCCATATTTTTTTGTCATATTATTTGTGATACATATTAAACACTTAGGATCCTATCATATATAATCTAAAGTGTGCCTTGATCATTATGATTATGACTGCAAATTACAAAGATAAGATAGAAAATTACAAAACTTCATAACTAATATGATGGATCTTCATTATATTTGAAGATCATTGTTGTTGATTTAGGAAATACATTGATCTACATAATCTCGTATGATCTACAAAGACCCATGAAGAACATACATAACATCCACTATGAACAAGGTTGATGTGAATTTTGTTACATGGAATAAAATTAATGTATATCTCTTTTGAAAATCATTGCTAGCTTTACATTATTGTGCATTAAATAATATTCTAACAATGTACAAATTCATTGCTCGTGTACTAAATAATATTTTTTAACAATGTACAAATTTATTGGCTTGATTGCGATCTTGCAAACATATAATATATTTGATTAACTTGATTATACTTTAACAATGAATTTGTAAACTCAGTAATGTCTATTGGATGTAGCTTGGATGGTTGCACATTCTTCAAATGAAAAAAAGCAAAAGAATTTTATTTATTTATTTAAGTAAAACTTAAAATAATGTAAGAAAATAATTTTGGTATCATCTATTTTTTCAATTCAACCTAAAAACCCATACAAAAAACACTTATGTTATAAAATGCAAAGAGAAAAAGATCACTAGCAACCCAAAACAAAAAAACATGAAGAACACAACCAAAGTTGTAATTTAACTCCACAACCATTTGAGAAAATATGGTATAAATATAATGATATAAGAGGAAAATTGAAATATAAATGATTTTCATATCTACACATTTTAATTGGACTTACATCTATTTGGTCCTTGACCCTTGACATTGACGAATAACAAAATTGTGATTGAGCAAAGGTAAAAAACATTTTTTCCAAAATTTAATTTTGTATAGAAAAGACAAAAGAAAGTATCATATTTTTCATTTCTCATAAATAAAGAGTATTCTTTTAAATTGATATATTGTATAAATATTAAGATTTATTTTCTAAAAGTTTGATAGTTAATATTAAAAAAAGTATGTGTTTTTGAAAAGCAAAAGTGTTTATTTTGTGGAGCATAAACATAGTTAAAAAAAACTTGAGAGATTAGTTAAGAATTCTTCATTCTTTTTAAAATGGAAACCTCATTGTGTGTGAAGAATGATGATGGAGGATTATAGTATTAGTTATGATTAACAATTTTGGTAGATAATTATACAATTTGGACTTTAAAACTTATTAGGATGTTTAGTTGGTTATTGGTTAAGGGAGTTCCATTGTGATATAGGCTCTATCAAGTGCCAGGAAGGATCAAATATCTCTTCTTAGGTATTGCATTCAATGAGCTATTAACTTCGGTGTGTCCTATATAGCCATTGATTTGATTCAAACCAAAAGACACATCCTTTTATTTAAGGTTCACATATAATATTTTTATTATTAATATTTAATATTATTTATGGCGGACATATAATATTTTTTATTATTTTTTATTTTGTTAGGAATTAACATTACAACATCTCTCCATGCATGGTTTTAAAACCATATGCAAGGCCCTCCTAAAACCATGGGTTGTTTAGGAGACCTTACACATGATTTTAAAACCATTTGCAAGGCCCTTCTAAACCATGTACAATAAAACCATGGGATCTTTAGGAGGCCTTGCTCATGGTTTAGAAGGCCCTCCCTAAACCATGCACAATAAAACCACTAGTTGTTTAGAAGGCCTTGCAGATTGTTTTAAAACCATTACAATATCTCCCCCAAATTGTGTTTTTTCTCTAACCCACATTTTGTTTTTGGGGACAATTAAATTTTTACTTTTTTTATTGTTTTGTTAGGTAGGACTATTACAACATCACCCCCATACTAGGTTGCTTTTCTGGTGGACATTTATTTTGGGATAATTAAAATTGTTTTTATTTTTATTTTTTAATAACAAAGGTTACAAGATCTCCTATATTAGGTTGTTTTTTTGGTAGACATTTATTTTGATGGATAATTAATTTTTTATTTTATTTTATTTGTTAATCTTGTAATGTTCCATTTTTATTAAATAACAAAAACAATTTGCATCCACCTAATTTTATTTTTGACTAAAATAAAATAAAAACTACAAATGTGCCTTCGAAATATTTAGTGAGTCCATTAAAAAAAGAGGTACGGAAATAGAACATGTAGTAAAAAGCCATCAAGTACCACACATTATAGTCCTTCAATTGCAATTTAGAGATAGTCCTTCCATTGAAAATTACACATTTAATTAAAGCAAAATTTAGGGCTAAATGAAACATATTTAATCTCATTATGATTGAGTGTAAGATCTTGTTATTAATTAATACAATTATAATGTGACAACATCATGCACAAACAACAAATAAAAAAATCGATCAGATTTCTTGATGTTTGGTGATTCAACAAAGCTCCAAACCCATCCAGGCTTTCTCATAATTATATAATTTTGTACAATAGTAGGCATGCAAACAACAAATAAAAAAATCGATCAGATTTCTTGATGTTTGGTGATTCAACAAAGCTCCATCTAGGCTTTCTCATAATTATATAATTTTGTACAATAATAGGTATACCGTATACTTGTTATGTTATTTTGAAATATTTAGTATATAATTTATATCGTTGTTTTTGTATTGTAATAGGAATAAGTTGTAGGCACAAATTGGAGTCATGTTAAAAGCTTTGTGATCAATTTGATAGTAAATAGCATGCGTCATATCTGAATCATGGTTTAACGGATTTGTTTGCTATGTGTGAATTTGAAGTTCTTATGTGTTTGATTGCAAGAAGCATGGACCATATCTAAGTGGTTCAGTAAATATTTATAGTCGACATTTACATGAGGAACGTTACATAACGTTACAACATCTCCCTTACAATATTGTCATAATATTTATAGGTGACATTTACATGAAGAACGTTACAGAAAGTTATATAACTCGGAAGGTTACATAACTGGGCTGTAAAGCGCTTCTCGACCCAATTAGTAGATACAAAATGTGATGGTAATATCATAGTAGAAGATCAATGCAAATTAAATTGAGTATTTGCAAAAGTTTTTGAACTAGAGTAATGTTGTATTATTGAAGACTGAAAAATATGCCTTTTAAATATAGTAATCATTCTGAAGCATTTAGTTAAGTTGTTATGGATTTTGTATTCCTAAGAACAAAACAAAAATGTACTTCATGTTAAGGAAGGGTGTTAGAATAAGTAACAGTCTATAATATGTGATTCCTAGAGAGTATAATATAAGAATGTTTTTAAATTAGTTACTAAGGAATTTATGTATTAGTTTTTTTAATTGAAATTAAAATCCATGTTTAGATCAACTAGATATAAGATATTAAGTGTTGCTATGACTATTACTTATTGAAAAAAAATACAAAATACCAAATTAATAAATAAATAAGTGGATCACATAATACACACCACAAATGTTACCCTCCCGTTTGGGAGGAGGATTATTGAAATGATCTAAATCATTATTCCAAACTAAATTACAGTAATTTACCATAGAATTCCCATCACTATATGTCTTGAAATTAGGGATTATCCATTATCCCAAACTAAATTACATTAATTTACTATAGAATTCCTATCACTCAATGTCTTGAGATTAGGGATTAGGAGCCTATTTAGAAACAATCTAAGCCATGTAAACTTGGCATTGTCCAAACTTATTTAAATATATAACGTACCTAAATGTATATGTGATATTAAATTATGAGATGGGAGATAATGTGTAGAAAACTCTTTAATTTGTTGGGTTTAGAAACTTAACATGCATATGTAATTTTCTTGTTGATTTTATTGAAATCATGGAAAAAATCATTATATATAGAATAAGTAGAGAAATAAAGAGATTGAGAAAGTTTTATAAAGAAATCTTGAGTTGATATTTTTATTTTTGTGATTTTAAAAATATATAAATATTAAAAAAAAAAAAATCTCAATAGTAAAACTTAATGTTAAATAAGATTTAAAAAGATAAAATAAATAAACACTTCTTATTTTAAAAACTAAATGAAAAATATAAATGTACAACTTTCAACGTGTTAAACCTAAAAAAATATAAATATAAATGTACAACTTTCAACATGTGAAAACTCAATTTTTATTTATTTATTATTTTACATGATTGTGAAGTTTGAACTTGATTGGAATAAACTTGTAAATTTATAAATCTTTTTATTTTTATAATTTTAAAATTAAATATTTATTTCAATGTTTTAAAGTTATAATTAAATGATTATAAACTTAAATAAAATAAAGATTTAAACAATTATTAAATTTTATATATATAATAAAATTCAAAAATAAACTTTAACACATAATATAATATAATTAGGCTAAAATCAAAGATAATGCATCTTATTCCTTAATTATAGTTATTAACTATGATCATTCTAAGCTCGTGATTTTAAGGAATAGAAAACAAAAAACCATACATCATTGCCCCTTTTTTGACCTCTTTTGTGTTCTATGTACTCTTTGACTCTAATTACTTAAATATTTTTTTTCAAAAAGAAAAACCTATTTTTTGATATTCTATTGAATCAAAGGTAACATATACAAACCATGATTATGTGTATGTGTATGGGTCTAGATGTGCTTGTCGCTTTTGAACTTTTTTATATGTTTTGTAATGTCGAAATAAATAAATAAAAACTTATTGTATATGTTTTGTAATGGTTTTGCGGTATGGGTTTCGTTTGTTGGTTGGGTAGTAGGAACTCAAGGTTCAAAACCCATAACTATATGTATGTGACATTTACAAAAATGGTATATTAAACATTTAAATTTTAATAAAAAAAACTTATAGGTAATCAAGTGAAATTAGCTAAATTATTTATGGCTGTTTTTTAAAATTATTTTAAATGTATTGGTTATATACAATCCAAAGTTTAAAGTTAAAGTAATTATGAAACTTGTAATAATGTGTTATTTGCACATAACCTAAAAATAAGTTTTTTAAAGTTGAAATAGAAAAGTGAAATAAGTAATATAAGCAAGACATGAGTGAAGCATATGCTCCTTCATGAAGACCAGTGTTTTATCAAAATATAGGTTTGTGAAAAGCTTGGATTGGGAATGATTTTCATGGTGAATAATATTTAGTTACTTTTGTTGTTAATGGATCTTTCTTATATAGAAGATATAGACAATTACTAAGCATGACCTTGAGCACAATGCTAGATATAAAGATAAAAGGTCCTTGGTACAAGCTCTTAATTACTACCTCATTATGACAATTTTATGAAGGAAATTTTCTAAGTGATTGCCATCTCTATAGGGGATAGTATAGAAGGAATGAGTACATAATGGAGATACACATCCATTTTATTGAATATCTACAAGGAAAATATTTTGAGACAATAGAGTTAAATATCTACAAGGAAGATAAGTGATTTAGATTATAGAGAGATGATATCTTGAGACCTTATTGTCAGAACAAGTGCAAAAGGGAAAACAAAAACTTCAAATTATTAATGTATATTTTGGGTCATATCGAATGTGTTTTATGTACTTTCGACACTCATATGTGGAGTAACCTTGATGATGTATAATGATACATGCAAGTAAGCCTCGGTAACTCAATAGTAAAGTATATACTCTTTAGTTACTTTATGGTCTTATTGTTATCGTTTGGACTAGAGTGATAGACACATGTGAAGTTCAAAAATGACTAATTATTTGTGATACTAGTCTTCTATTAAAAAAAACTTCATAGAGCACAATACCTTGGTTACTATCCAATAATGCACTTAGAAATATTTTTGAAGTTGTGAATAACTAACTAATTGTATTCACTAGTCTTGTGAGATTGTTTACCAATGTGTTCAGAAGAAAAAATTCACCCTGTTAAAGCTTTCAACTATTAGTAAGTAGACCATATAGTGGTTGATGGGTTATCAACATGATTGTTTACCAATGTGTTCAAAAGAAAAACTTCACCTTATTGGAGCTTTCAACTATTAGTAAGTGGACCATATAGCGGTTGATGGGTTATCAACAACAATTAAATAATATTATGATGAAATGAAAGCTTCACCTTGTTGAAGCTTTCAACTATTAGTAAGTGGACCATATAGTGGTTGATGCCTTATCAACAAGAATTAAATAATATTATGATTATTTAATGCTTCACTCAGCAAGTACATATGGAAGGAAAAACCAATTTAAACCTATAAAAGCTTGTGCTATAAAAAGGTGATATGACTATGAAAATTGAAATTATAGTTTTCATGTGAGTGATAAGACTTAATATCATTCATGCATATTTGATGTTCTTATAAAGAAATTGTGATGTGTGAGTTCTACTTAATATAAGAAACTAGTATGTAATAATATTACGAATAAAAAAGATATTGAAGTGGTAATATTTGGTATATTGTCAAACATGTGTTTTATGTCTTTCAATATGTGAAAATGAAAAATAAGAAGATAACTTAGTGATTAAACTAGCATTTGTATCGAGAGGCTAAAAATATTGTGTCTTTGTGTAACTGAACCTTTTCGCAATTAAGTATTTCTGCAACTTGTCTTTTTGGTTTTGCGGATTGCGGAAACACTCCTTTTTATTTTATAGACGTTTGTGTTTCTGCAACCCGCATTCCGCAACCGGAAATCGGATTGCGCAAATCCTTTTTTTTTTTTTTGGGGGGGGGGGGGGGTTTGGAAATGTATTTCCTACAACCAGTAACCTGCAATGCGGATTGCGGAATGTTGAAATTTATTGGTTTGAAAAATGTTTGCCATTATTTCCAAAATAATGTTTTATGTTTTCGGTTCCACCTTCCGCATTCCGCAATGCGGATTGCAGAAAGAAGAAAAATCATTTTTCGCATTTTTTCCTTTTTCAGTTCTGCAAGCCGCAACCCACAATGTGGATTGTGGAAAGTGGAAACTCAATAAAATTATAATTTTTGCAACATCGCCTACCCGCAATCTGCAATTTTTTTTCAGATTGCGAAACTTCAAAACTTTTTTCCTGGTCGCTAATATCATCCAGCATTCTGCAACCCGCAAATGCGAATTGCAGAAATCGGAAGATCTAAAGTTTTTGGTTGTTTTTCATCTCCGCATTTTAGTTTTCTAACTCAATCTCAATCGTCCACTTTTTAGAGATCTACAACTCAAATCTTTTCTTGTGTTTAGTCGTGACTTATTTCATTCATTAGAATTTTTTACCATTTTCACTTGCAATTTCTACTGCGACTTAGATTTTTAGTGTAGTTTTTTTGGTTAAACTCACCAATCCTTGATGTCCAAGATGTCCACTGGTGAGTTTGTTACTCTTAGTGTCTATTTTCTATTGTTTTCATTGTGGTAAATTTTTAATAATGATTGCCGAATTTCAATCATAATTTATCTCTAAGTCAGCCAGTATGTCTAGAAATACCAAGTCTAAGACTGCCCTAAACGAGCAAAAGAGAAAGAACCCAAATGTTGGTATCTTCACTGACACCACTGGGTGAGTATCTGAAACCATTCATCTCAATTGGTATAGGATTTACTCCATTTTCGACAACGATGAATTCTCTATCATTACTCACAACCAGCTTGCATATGCTAAAATTAGCAATTCTCGGCTTCACTGCATTGTAGCCAGGCCTCCTTTCATGTCGTATACTGACCCGATCAAGTGGGCACTTGATCATGCAAACCCCAAAGAATGGTCTTTTAATGACTAGACTAGAACCCTGGTGGCCTCTTTCCATCCAGATGTATTTGCGAGCGCTTATGCTCTCAAACCTCCTCAACAACTTCTCACAACTAAATTTCTCGATGCAGCCATGAGCCAATTCAACTTTGAGGAAGTAATAAAATATTGGATGGATAACCGTACCAAATTTATCCCCAAAGAAGACAAGTCCTACCCCATTTCATGGTTTAGAGAACCGTTCTCATTGCTAGCAGCCATGTTTTGTCGGTTATTTGGTTTACCTAACTATACAGATTTCAAGGATGAATGGGATCCTATAGCCCATCACCTATTACTGATAGGTGAATGCTTCAACTGGGCACAAATCCTATCAGTGTCACTCAAAGAAGCTATTGAAAAATATCAGAAGGTTGCGACATCCAGGAAGCCATCTTTTTACATGTCATGGTACGTCATGGACATTCTTTGTGTGACTTCTTCATTCCCGGCCATGGCCTGGAATTGGAATAAGACATCTCCACTGGTCCACATCTATTGTTCAGATATGCGGGAAGATAACTTCTTCCCTTAGATATACGAAATTTGTGACCACTCTATAGGGTCAATGTACCAGATGATTTTCAAGGGAGACGCCCCAACTTTTTTAGAGAGGGCTAGAGCTCTGATTTCTATCATGGGGATTGGTATGTAGGTGAGTACTTTAGGCTACATTCGGATTTGGGGTAGTAATACAACTCATATGCTACCAAGGATAGTCCTAGACAGAATGGTCTTACAAGAAATTTCTTATCAGGCTGTCATAAATGGGGTTTAACCAAAGCTTGCATCACCTAAGAGGAAATGTTGGCTCAAGTTCCCTTTGAATTTGGGATTCTTAACAATGCAAAATTCTACTCATGCTGCAATCCTCAGCAAAGAAATAGAAGAAATGAGTTTAGGAGAGGCGCCCAAAAGAATGCATGATCCCAAGTCTTTGATGGCAAATCATTTTGTCCAAGAGCACACTGAAATTCCATATGCCCATGAGGAGTTTCCTTATGACTCTATCTACAGAGGGGCTATTGATTTTTTAGAAGTAGTGAGCAGGATTCTCAATCCTCTAGAGAAGACTCACTTGTTCCAGTATCAGAAGGAGCTAAATACCTCTACCTTACATTTGAGATAGCTCCGGTTGAAAGTGCAAGAGGATATACATAAGCAAAATGTAGAAAAGGATGCCAAGGAAGCATCAGTCATCTCTTCTGCTGTCCCTACTAAAAAATTAAAGGATAAAGGTAAAGTTGTTCTTGAAGGCCCTAAGAAAGCACAATCTTCCTCCACATTAGAGATCTTACACAAGGCATCAGAGTTCAAGAAAAACTTGGAGGAGATTAGTTCTGAAATAGAAGCACAAGTAGTTCTGGCAGAACCTCCAGCAAAGAAGTAGAAGGTTCATGAGGCTATTACACAAGTACATCCATAAGAAGAAATCCCTCAACCTCCACCACAAGCAATTCAAAGGGTGAAGAAACCTGAACAACAAGCCTTGCAAATTCCTCTAATTTAGCAGGTAGAACCATTGCCCCAAGCCAATGTTGAAGTGCATGAGATCCATAGTGATCTAGACGAGGAAAACAGTCCTTCCACCTATCCTGTGGATGTTTTCACTTCCATGAACTCATCTGCTATTTTTGATTCATCGTTTTCCCAATATTCTTTTTCCGAGATCAATTTGGCACAAATTCTTTCTACTACAACCAGCATTCCCTCGGTACTTGCATACATGCCTATTTCTATCCCTTCGTCTACTTCCCCTATTCTTTCAAACTCATTAGTACTTCACACTACCCCAACATCCCCACATTCATTTATTCCCCAAGTAGAAACTCCTCTCATTCCTATAATTTCTTCCCCTGAATTTTCTACACCTATTCCCTCTCCTATTTCCTCACCACTTCCACCTATTATTTCTACACCTTCTTCCATTAGTCCACTCGTCAATATGGAAATCCCAATTCTTGAAACCTGCCAACCTGAACCTTTGATGAATGTTCATGAGGGAACCATCTCCACATCAGAGGAGATGGAATATTTCTATGAAGATGCGGTGGTTTCTCTAGGGAAATACTCATGGAGCAGAAAAGATAAGGCTGTGGTGAAAAATGGATCCAATAGAACAAGGGAAAGCACATTAAACCAGGGTGTAGTGCAAAACTAAATTATTTGGAAAAGGGGCTCCTTCGATACCAACAAGAAGCCTTGGATATAACATCTTCCATGGGAGCCTTTGTTGCAACCAATTTTGACTCAGTATCTTAGCTGAACAAAGAGCTGGAAGAGAAAGAACAGGAACTGAAAAAGTCCAAACAAGACTTAGTACAAGCTGAGGCATGCTAGAGCCAAGAGATCCTATAGCTTAAGAACGAGTATGGGGAGAAGTTGAAGCAGCTTCAAGGACAAAATGACTATCTCAAGCAGCATCTTGAAAAGGCAGATCACCTGACTGAGCAACAGTATGACAAGATTTCAATCTTTGAGCAATAGATTAAATACCTTCATCTTGCATCTAATACCTCTTCATTCTCAAAATTCATAGGAGAAGAGTTTAAGCAATTAGCTTGCACAATACATGATTAGTATTATAAAGGGATGGTTAATTTGTTTGAAGGTTTTAATGAAGTGTAGGAACTATACAATAATTTTGAGTGCCAATCAGATATTCTTCGTGACCATTACACAAAGAGGAAAGAAGCTGCTAGAGCTTATGACAATATCATAGAATGGAAAAAATACATCAAAGAAAGACAAGATAATATGCAAATCTTAGTTAAGTTTAAGTTGAAGAAGATCGAGGTGATGATCGAAACATGGGAGAGTATTTGTGATATGGTGGAATCCATCATCAAAGATGGACAGATGGACTACAAAAGGAGGTGGTCAGCTTCATTGACATTGCTTGCTTATCTGGATCTACCACTCTTAGATCATATCGATGAGGCTATGCCTTTGAAACTAAAATTTGAGCAAATCGAAAGTGATTTTTCTAAAACCAAGGAGCAGATATTGGAGATCACTTAGCTCACCATGGAGGAAATCAAGCAGTTGGTTGAGAGATCTCTTGCTTCATTAATGCGGATTGATCAGTTTCTTAAAGAATGGTTGAAGATCAAGAAAAAGTATATTGCTTCTTTAATATGTAAAGTTGAATTGCATATCGAGAATGTTCAGTTTAAGGGCATCCAAGATTTGATGGATGCTTTTGTCAAGTGGCATTCCTCCCTTGGAAAATATTGAAACTAAAATATTTTGTAATCCCACTTCTTGGGAAGCGTCTTTCTTTGTACAATTTTGTAATATTATTTAAAGGGAAGGGTTCATCCCAAGAAAGGGAGGGGGGTTAAGCCTAAGGGAGCCACATGAGAAGGGACTACCACATATGTATCAGGAAAAGATTTGTAATTTTGGAATGTAGTAATTTTTTGCAAGTTGAATAAAATTACACTGTTACTTATGATATCTTCTTTGGTTATTCATTAAATTTGTTTCATGAATTTCATTATTTCTTCTATCTTCCTGACATACTGATCATTGGTTTCTTTTCTACTGAATGTGTTAATTTATGTATAGATGTTTGTTTACAATCTTGATACATTAAATGTGTATTAAATGAATGCATTTATTTGATTCACATGCTCTTTTATGCAACTAATGAATTGTTAACAATCCCTAATACTAATTTTTTAATTGGTATTACCTGATAGGACAGTTGTACACTCATAATAGTTTGGATAAGGCATTGCAATTTTCATTGTTAGTTTTATTTGAAGCTCATTAGAGGAAGTAAAGCTGAAATATACTTTTATACATCGAGTAAATATTTCCTTGTTATCAATTAGATATCATAACTGCCTTTCCTAAAATCTATTACAATCATTGTCTTAGTTTTCTCAGAGAGTTTAGTCTAGAATCCAGTCACTTTGAACCTTTCTAACACCTTCCTTGCAGGAGAAGAGACTACCAAAGACATATTAGAAAAGCTCTGTAATATTGTAATGTTTTGCAAGTTAATAAAATTACATTGTTACTTATGCTATGTTCTATGGTTATTCATTAAATGTGTTTCATGAATTATTGTCTTTCTTCTATCTATTTGGCATACTGATCATAAGTTGCTTATATGTTGAATATGTTAAGTTTATGTATTGATGTTCTATTACAATATTAGCATATTAAACGTGCATTGAATAAATGTCTTTATTTAATTCACGTGTTCTTTTCTGCAACTGATGAATAGTTATTAATCCTTAATACTAATTTTTCAATTAGTATTACTTGATATGACAGTTTTACACTTATAATACTTTGGATAAAGGATTGTAATTGTCATTGTTCAATTTTATTTAAAGTTGATTGGAATACGCAAATGGGTTACAGGATGTGGGATAATATTTGAAATGAGGAATAAATTTGTTAGTTTCGGCAATCCGCAATCCCAAAAATATTTGCGGGTTGCGAGTTGTAGATAGGAAAACTTGCAATTTTTTTTATTAAGTTTTCGCTTTCTGCAATCTGCATTGCAAGTTGTGGAACTACGGAATAAAAAATAGAATAAATATTAATGGAAATACTTTCCGCTTTCCCTAATATGTATTGCGGGCTTGCAGAAATGCGTAACTAAAAAATGAAATTTTATTAAGAGAAATTGTGGATTGTGGGAAGGAAAAAAATAAGAAAACAAATTGAAGTTTGACATCCATAATCCGCAAATGAAGGTTGCGGGTTGCAGAAAAACACATGTCTAGTTGTGATGAACACTTATCACGTTGATGGCTCAGAGGAGTCACGGAAAGGGAATTGTGGAAGTAGTTTCGAGAAAAATAAACATTAACATTGACATGAATAAACGCTTGCATATTCCATTTTCAACTTGCATTTCATATCTATTTTGTCAAAATCGTTTTATTTGATTATTATCTATCTTTTAGGAAGCTTCTATATGTCAACTGCAACTCGTCAACATAAGATTTATAAAAAAATTGGGAATAAGTAAAAGGAAATGATTCTTTCCCTTTCATAAGACAATGATATAAATCTTACTGCTCTGTTGAAAATATTTCAAATATGAGTTGTAATACCTATCATATTTGTTTTGTGTAAATAAGAAATTTCCTTCTATTTCCTTCAATAATATTTACAAATAGTAAACAATAACTAAGCCCTCCCTACATAGGGAAAACATGCTTTGAGGTTTCAAAATGATCAAAATTACATTCTGGCCCAAAAATAAACCAGTCAATACTATCTAGATCAACAATATTTTACAATAGTAATAAAAGTAAACTAAACTATCTAGAGAATTAGCCCATTTCTAGCTTGATATCAGTATCCACAGGAATGGAGTTGTGCAATTTAACACCAAGGTGATTGGAAATTTGTCGCATGTTATTGGATAATTCATCCAACTTCAAAAGGATGGCTTCATGCTCCTCTCCTTTGTCAACCAGTGCTCTTCCTAGAACAAACTTTTGTTTCCAGAGATAGTCTATGGTGTTCATATGAAGATATTTTCTTCCTCTTGAATAACTAGGGTCAGGTATGAGAGCCTCAAATAAATCTGTAACCTCATGGTCCAAAATGTAATTCCTGGAGAGTTTGGCATCATTTTACTAGTGTTCAATTTCCTCTCTCACCATGTTGGGGATCCAATTCTTGTACAAGCGGGCAGTATGGGCGATGATTCTCATAGCTCTGTTGGGTGGTTCGGAGGAGCAAGGTAGGGGATTGTGGGAGTTTCTACGTGGTGGCATTGTGATAAGAATAGAGGGGAACCTAATTCGAATGAAAGGCAGGCGCAATAGAGGCAGTGAACCGACATGAGTTCTTGAAGAATGAAAGGGAGGCACTGGAACACTTATTTAGAAATAGTGTTGATGTGACAGTTATCAATTATTAGATCCACAGATACTAAGAGAAATCAGTAGTCACCTGCACCATAAGTATCATGGCATCACAACAGAAAGGGGTGGTGTAGTTGGCACCTGAACATAAGAACTTGGAGTGGCGACCCACATGATGGATCATGTTGTTATTATACTACTTGATGATGGCGTGTGTGAATATTTGACAGAATGCTCGTTGGAACAAAATTTCTACTATTGGCGTATTGCAAATTATCACTACAACGAGTTTTTGTTTACGGGACACATAGTTAAATAAGACTTGTGGAGGAATATGGTTAGCGATAATTTTAGTGGTAATGGGCCTATGGTCCTTGTGATTGGAGCTATGACACCTATTATGGGTAAAGGAAATGTTGTCGGATATGTTCCACTGCAAGCCAAAAGGCGGTTGGAAAATAAGCCAGTTGTAGGGCTCCTTGCAATAACGTTTTGAAACAACTTAGCAAGTCTGGCAATGAGGAAGACTTATGATACCCAGAAGAGCAACATTGTATTAAAAGAATTGAGAAAGAATGTAGGAGTAGTGGCCAAAATTTAAAGACCAAAGGAAATTCTGCCGAAGCCTCCAGATGAGACTGTGGAATTAATTACCACAATGCATAGTATCCATTGCTATAACCCATCGGTCTGAACAAATGTTCAAACTACGACCAATAGAAACACAAACCATAATCATCATCACCACCCTTATGAAGTGCTGAAATCATTGGTGGTGATAACGTGTTTAGAAAAAAAATGAGATGATAGAGTAAGACACACAAAAGGAACATACATTATGTCCGTCCTAATACTCTGGAACAGTAACTGCATCGGATAATTCGAATGGATGGAAGTAGTAACAAAAGTTATAAAAAAGTAGTAACAAACAAAGAAGGAACATACATTCAGCGTGTACATTCAAATCCGGTGGAGAAAATGTGGAAGGCAGAAGAAGAAGTGTGCACAGAAGAACAGAGTGGTGAAAATCGTAGGACAAGTTTGAGCAATTTTGTATAAGAACAAGTTTTTGTAATGGAACAAGGGTTTGAACCCGTGAGAAATGAATGAGCATTGTAATTTGAGATCTATCTTTTAATAAAATTTTAGAGCCAAAGCTGGCCTTTTTTCAGAGATTCCTATTTTGTGTTTGTTACAGGCTGTACTTTCCTTTTCTCATGTGCATATGTTTATTGTTTACTACTTACATTATGTTTTTCCTTTCATCTATTGATTTCAAACATTCACAAAATTTGTTCATATAAAGTTAATGTGGATTCATCCTTGTTATATACCCTCATTATTGGATTGTTTCTGATTTGCTTCTATATCACCAAAAAAATGGTTTTGACTGTAATGAGATTGCTATGTTTGCTGTGTTAAAATTCCATGCAATAACACTGTCTTGTTATTATCATTTTTGACTCCATGCTCAATGTGTACTTTCCTTGTTTCAACTAGCAACAATCTTACATTTATTTCTTGTTCATATATTTCATCTTGTGAAAACAATTATTGAGATATCCCTCTCTGGAAAGAAAGAAGCCAACTTTCTTTCTTAGAGCTTGATTCTATGGTTAGCTTGATATTTACCCTTTTAGAACCAAGGGTACATTTTGAGTATTAAGAAGAAGATAAAGTTTGGTTGAAGATAGATCGAGTTGATTGATTGGTCTGCATGGAGGATGAAGCTATAGACGTTACAGATCTAGATAAGGAGATCAAGTCTAGATAGATCGACTTGACTGATAACATATCAACGGATTAGAGCAAAGGAGCAAGAGATTGACGACTCACAGGGGTTGCGGAAAATGAATTGCGGAAGAAAATTTCAGAAAAGTTAAATGGTAGATCTGCAATCCGGAATCTATAAAATGATTTGAGTTGGTTTTGTGAAAAGGGAATTGCGAAAGCAGTTCCGAGAAAAATCGAAATGCATATCCGCAATCAGCAATTTGCAATTGTGGAAAGGGAAATGCTAAAAGGGAATTGTGGAATGGTAAAATGCGGAAAGCTATTTGCGGAAAATAAATTGCAGACTGGTAATCGAGGAAATGTAAATGCGAAAAAGGTGAATGCGGAAAGGTAAATGCAGAAAACTAACTCGACATTTCGCAACTCGCAAATGTGGAAGAACCTAGTTCCCATAAATTGCACAAAGGTCGGTTCGGAAAGGTCTGTTGCAGAGAGTTTGTTGCAGAAAGGATGTTGCGGAAAAGACAACCGCGGAAGAATGTGACTGATAAATGTAAACAAAGTTAGAAATAATAAAGATAAAAGGTAAGTAACAGAGTTGATGAAGAGGCATGTGTTATGGAGGGATGAGTTTGAGGAACAGTCATGACTCCAGATGTATTGTTAACTATGTTGATGACAAAACTATAAATGCTTAACATAGAAAAGTCTATATTTTAGCAACGTTGCTAGGATTTAACATTTCAGGTTGATAAACATGACTATACAAAACGTATGTGATGTTGTTACCGGTCCAACGCTGCATTATTTCAAAGGGGATAAAGCACATGTCTGTTGTGTATGCCACTGTTACAAATTAACTATTCAGGTATACTGATCCTCCATGGTACATTTTTTTCTTATCTTCTCATGTATCATTTTATTTTATATCTAAATGTTAATGCAAACATAAAGGCTTGGTTACGTTATTTGATAGGTTCAAGGGTTGGTTGTGATGTTCATAGTCATTAGTGAACTACAATGACCTAACTGTCAACTACAGGTAATGTTTCTTATTTACTTTTACATTACTTCTGTCAAGTGATCTTAATTTCAATTATGTTGGTTACCACCATGAAATAAAATTGAACTTGATGCTAACAAAGGAATATGTGATTAAGTGATTATTTGCTTTGTTGAATTGAACCAATAAATGGGGAAACATATAAGTAAGTCATACAGCTCAAGAAGAAGCGTATTCTCTTTACTTTGCTATTGTAACAATACATTAAATAATGGGAAGAAGATAAGTCTGACCAATAGAAGAAGTAATAGAAGAAGTATTATAATCGCAAACATATGTTTAGAGGAAAAATAATACATCTATAGAGGAAACAATGGAAAGCTTCAAGGGAAATTTAGTTTTAAAGAGTTTGAAGCAATTAAGCTTTCCTCCTTTTTCCTATGTTGGACATGTGGATTGTCTTGCATGCGAGAGTATCTAGAAAACGAGAAAGATGTAGAAATGTGAAGTCCTGACATAGATTTAACTCTTGATATTACAATGAATGTAAGCCCTTGTCTATCAATGTTTCCAATATCTATTGTTGCATTTTGTAGGGTCATACCTTGTGCTTTACGAATTGTTAAACCTCATGCCATACGAAGTGCTAGTTTCCTACGTGCTCCTCTTTCTATGGGAGAGATGAGAACATAAGTAGGATTAGAAGTATCCCATAAGGCTCCTTTGTAGTGGAGGAATTTGACAACAACAAAGGATGGTAAGGTAGGAGGATGTTCGTTGGAGTTGTATACAATGTTAATGAATTTTCCAAGTGAGCCGTTAACAAGACCTGCTCCAAGCCTTAAATTAACAGTTAACATTACTTGTTGACCAATAGCAAGAAGGACCTCTAATGGTAATTGTTCATCATCTATGGATTGGAGGACATGTATGTTCCTTTGTTCTGCAAGGTAATGTGCAAATGGAATATTGAGGTGTTTAAGCATGTGTTTGTTGTGCAGTGCAACAAAGCTATTAGTGGCATACAAGTGGGTAGATTGTTCAAATGAACAATTTTGTGCATGTGAAAGGGATGAGGTTGTTCTTGTCATTAGGAGTGCCTAGTCTTCAAGAGTTGGTGTTGCATTTTGAATGTTTAGTAAGAGTTGGCGAAAGGCAATTTGAGAAGCGCTATGTCCTTGTTGTTGGAAAATGGTATTGAGCGTGACAAAAGTATCAAATGTACACCAGAGAGTAGTTCCAAGGGATGAGCCTACAGACATGGAGATGTCCTTTACTGGAGGAAATTGCTCGAATTCACCAAGAAGTATCATGGAACAGACACCAAACGAGATTGTACAATGCGAGGGGAAATCTTGACGTAAGCGTGCATCAATTTGAGTTAACATTTTTGGGCCAATAAAGCTCATTTCATCAATGAGAATATAACGAATATGACGGAGTTCTTCTTGAAGCTTTGAAAGGGATTGGCCTTCAAGAGGGTGCATTTAACCAACGGGTATTCGAAGAGAAGAATGTTATGTAAGTGCATGTGTGTTAAAGGAAACAACACCAGTTGGAGCTAGGAGAAGCAATGGGGATGTAGTTTTTCTAGATGCAGTTTGGAGTGCATATTTCAAGCAAGATATGAGGTAATATTTTCCAGTGCATGCAGTGCCTTGAATGACCATTTTGAGTGGTTGAGCAGGTGTTGTGTTTCTAAAATGGGAAATGACAAGATCAAAGGCTATGCATTGTGTGGGAGACAAGGAATCAGGTGAAATGGATAACGAGGTGGTGTCTTCATGTAGTTGGGTGGACAAGCAATTGAGGTCAATGAATGCTATTGTTATTTCATGCAAATGGGTGGATATATTGTTATGTATCCAATTGTGATTTTTGTCAAAATCATGATGTCCAAGCATTTCAAGGCCATCAATATGGATTTTGTTGCTTGGTTGGATTTGAGAGAGAAGTTCCCATTCATCCATCGTATAGGCCAAAGGAAAGGGAATTGGATCAGAGTTTGTCAGTTCGAATTAAAAAGAGGTACGTGTTTTTGAAAAGAAAAGTGTTTATTTTGTGAAGCATAAACATGTTAGTTTTGTACCTAGGGAAGTGTTACCCTAGTGAATTTTTCCTTAGTCACTTAGAGAGGGGACATAAAGTGACCCTTGCATTAAATGACTTAAGTAAAAACATTTAATTTGACTTTAGAGCATTAAAGTCACTTTTTGATAAATTTAAGTGGGTGAGTGAAATTAATATCTTAGAAATAAAATATGAGCATTTAATTCAGCCCTTGATCTAATCTAATCTCCACCGTTGGATTAGACTCACCCTAGGGTTTTCTCAAAAAGGCATGGGGAAGGCATTTTTGCCTCACTTTTGCATATTGAAGTGAGAAGAGAGAAAGTTTCCATTTTTCCTGAGCAAGAGGAAAATGTTTGCAGCACGCAAATCGAGGGAAAATACGGTAGAAAAGAGGGCACAAAAATCGAGGAGAAGACAGTAGCATTTATTGCTGTTTCGTACAGTTCGTACGGTACGATTTTCGAGGAATATTTTTGGGCACGACTTTCGAGGAAAAAAAATTGGGCACGGATTTCGAGGTCTGTACGGTCTGTCAGTATAGTCTGTACAGTTTGTCCATACAGTGGCACATAAATCAAGGTAGAGAATAGAAAAAAAATCAGAGTTTGATTTTTGCTGCTCAGCATGCAAATCGAGACAAATTTATCTTTCGGGTTGAGATAAGTTGGTTTGATATTTTCTATGTATTGTTGTAAATGATAAAATTCTCCTGAAAAATAAAAATACTCTCTCTCTGATTGGTTTTCCCCTAGTGGGTTTTTCCAGGGCCATTGGCCAAAAATCCTAGCATTCTGTGTCATTAAATGGCGTGCTGATTTTTATTTCTTGTCACTGAAAAGATTGTTTACAACAGTGTTTTAAGTCTGAAATTTTTTGTTTATTTCGAGCACTTTATTTTTCTAAGAATGTCATAAACAGTGATATAATTTTTACTTGAAACCAATGGCTGAAAACTAGTGAAAAATCTACATGGTATCAGAGCGGGTTGTGGCAGAAAATTAAATTTTAGCAGTGAAACAGTCATTTCCATAATTCAGAAAAACCTTTGTGACAGTAGTACATTTTGCTGAAACTTGTTCTTTGACAAAATGACTTCCGTGGGGTTGAGAACTGAGGATAGGTTGGATGGGGCAGCGAACTTTGTCTCATGAAAAGCCCGGATTTTACTTGTGCCGAGGGATAATGAGTTGTGGGAGGAAGTAGTTAGAAACACTACAGCAAATCCCATTACTATTCCTCCTTCTACTGATGCAGTATTACTTGCAGCCTTTAATAAGAAGGATGTTAAATCCATGAGGATAATCTTAGATGCTGTTAAAGACCATGTTATTCCTCACATTTCAGCGAAGGATCATGTGCATGAAATGTGGACTGCTTTGACCGGTTTGTTTGCTAGTACTAATGAAAACAGGAAGATGGTACATAGAGAGAAGCTGAAGAATGTCAATATGGTCAAAGGAGGGGTATGTATGACTTATCTTACTAGGATCTCTCAGGTGAGAGATGAGCTTGCAGATGTTGGGGTGGCCATTAATGCTCCTGAGTTAGTGCAAACAGCCCTGAATGGGGTAACTGCACCTTGGGCTGTGTTTGTTCAGGGGTTGGTGGCCAGAGAGAACTTACCATCTTGGGACAAATTATGTGATGACTTTGTTTAGGAGGAGACTCGGAGGGGTTTCTTGCAGTGCTGGTTTTCCCCTAGTGGGTTTCTCCAGGGCCATTGGCCAAAAATCCTAGCGTTCTGTGTTATTAAATGGCGTGCTGATTTTTATTTCCTGTCACTGAAAAGATTGTTTACAGCAGTGTTTTAAGTCTGAAATTTTTTGTTTATTTCTAGTACTTTATTTTTCTGAGAATGTCATAAACAGTGATATAATTTTTACTTGAAACCGGTGGTTGAAAACTAGTGAAAAATCTACATGGTATCAGAGTGGGTTGTGGTAGAAAATTAAATTTTAGCAGTGAAACAGTCATTTCTAGAATTCAGAAAAACCTTTGTGACAGTAGTACATTTTGCTAAAACTTGTTCTTTGACAAAATGACTTCTGTGGGGTTGAGAACTGAGGATAGGTTGGATGGGGCAGCGAACTTTGTCTCATGGAAAGCCCATATTTTACTTGTGCCAAGGGATAATGAGTTGTGGGAGGAAGTAGTTAGAAACACTATAGCAAATCCCATTACTATTCCTCCTTCTACTGATGCCGTATTACGTGCAGCCTTTAATAAGAAGGATGTTAAAGCCATGAGGATAATCTTAGATGCTATTAAATACCATGTTATTCCTCACATTTTAGCGAAGGATCATGCGCATGAAATGTGGACTACTTTGACCGGTTTGTTTGCTAGTACTAATGAAAACAGGAAGATGGTACATAGAGAGAAGCTGGAGAACGTCAATATGGTCAAAGGAGGGGCATGTATGACTTATATTACTAGGATCTCTCATGTGAGAGATGAGCTTGCAGATGTTGGGGTGGCCATTAATGCTCCTGAGTTAGTGCAAACAACTCTGAATGGGGTGACTGCACCTTGGGTTGTGTTTGTTCAGGGGTTGGTGGCCAGAGAGAACTTACCATCTTGGGACAAAGTATGTGATGACTTTGTTCAGGAGGAGACTCAGAGGGTTTTCTTGTAATGCAGTGGCTCTACTAGTAGAGGGGATGAGGAGGATATGGCATTGACAACGAAGGGGAAGAAGAAGAGCAAGAAGGGTCCCAAGAAGGGTGGGGCCAAGCAGCAGTAGGATGGGCAGAAGAAGGATATGAGCACTGTGAGGTGCTTTGCATGTCACAAGATGGGACACTATGCTACTATGTGTCCGAACAAGAAGAAGAAGAAGCAGCAGACAACTGCTTCAGCTGAGATCAATGATTTTGCAGCTAGATTTTAGAGTGATTGTTCACTATGCACTGGGCATATCGAGAGAGAGAGAGCATCCATTCTCACCAGTGTGGATGTTGACAGACAAAGGGAGTTTTCCTATGTGACAAACCAATCTTATAGTGAGTCTACTTCTAGCACTTGGTACATAGATAGCGGAGCCCCGAGCCACATGACAGGTGCTCGTGAGATGTTCTTTGAGCTTTCATAGGCAGATACAGATGTGGAGGTTGTGTTGGGAGATGACTTAGTAGTCAGTGCAGTTGGAGGTGGGACCATTACATATCAGAGGGAGTCCATGAGTCCCATGGTATTGCGGGATGTATTGTATGTACCTGGGCTGAAGAAGAACCTAGTGTCAGTTTCCATGATCGAGGGCCAAGTTCTTGGGGTGTCTTTCATTGATGGACACGTGCATATGTTTCCCACTGTAGGGCCATCTGCTTCAATTGCCATTGGAGCGAGATGTGGGAAACTGTATAGGCTCTTGTTTCAGCCGCATCATGCTTTAGCACATAGCAGCAGCAAAAGTGAGTTGTGTGAGCTTTGGCATAGGAGGATGGCTCACTTGCATCATCTAGCCTTGGGGTTGTTGAGGCACATGGTGACAGGTTTACATGAGTTCTGCACAGGGCAGAGTGATGTGTGCAGGCGGTGTGCTTTGGGAAAGTACACCAAGGCTGCTTTTTCGAGCAGTGATAGTAGGTCAGCTGGTACTCTTGACTTGATACATTCAGACTTATGCAGACCTATGTATTCTGTGTCCTTGAGAGGATACGAGTATTATGTGACATTCATTGATGACCATTCCAGGAAGACCTGGATCTACTTTCTGAAGAGCAACAAGTCTGAGGAAGTATTGTAGAGGTTCCAAGAGTTAAAAGCTCTTGTGGAGAACCAAACAGGGAGGAAGATCTGAGTCTTGAGATCGGATAATGGGGGTGAGTATACCTCTAAGTAGTTTGATGGATTTTGTAGACAGGAGGGGATTAGGAGACAGTTGACAGTTCTGTATACTCTAGAGCAGAATGGAGAAGTAGAGAGGAAGAACAAGTCCATTGTTGAAATAGCTTGAGCTATGTTACATGACCAGTCACTTCCTTTCTTTCTCTGGGCTGAGGCTTGCAGCAACGATGCATATCTTTAGAACTAGAGACCCCATCGGGCAATGTGGAATATGACACCTGAGGAGTGCTTTTTAGGAAAGAAGCCTGAAGTTGGCCATTTTCATATATTTGGTAGTCTGAATTATTCTCATGTCCCTTCATAGAAGAGGACAAAGTTGGAGTCCACTACAGAGAAGGGCATCTTTGTGGGTTATGATGAGACTGCGAAGGATTTCCGCATTTATCTTCCCTCTAGGAGGAAAGTGGTGGTGAGGAAGGATGTGAAGTTTGAGGAGAAGTGAGCCTTCAGAAGGTCGAGAGAGTCAGAGCAGAGAGAGTAGTAGGTCCCTGCACCTCAGGTTGTGGCACAGGTTCCATCTATGCAGCAGTCAGGATCATAGGTTTCCGGGGTTAGAGGACCACAGAGTGTTGGCACAGGTTCACCAGGTTTAGTGGTTAGGCCAGCATGGTCTTCGAAGACAGGTGATGGGTCTACTATTACAGGTACACCTTACAGGGGATTGAGATCAGGATTGAGATCAGGATTATAGGGTACACCTAGTGTTGGCACACCAGCTTCAGGTTCACAGGTGACTGGGGCTTCTAGCTCTGGTAGTTCTTCAGATGAGGAGATGCCTGTGTGGGAATAATGTTTAGGTAAGAAGAAGCCTAAGTGGCTTTGGGAGACCTTGAAGGGTGCCTTAAAGGCTGGGACACCCAGTGACAAGGTGAGAGCCATCAAGATGCTTGACAGATTGTTGGTGGCTTGTACACGAAATTCAGAGCCTTTTACTTTTGAGGAGGCCTCCCAGCATTCGGTATGGAGAGATGACATGATAGATGAGTACTATTCCATCATGAAGAATGATGTATGGGATATTGTTGTGAGACCGGAGGAGAAGTCAGTGGTGACTTCTCATCGGCTTTACAAGCTGAAGCATGTGAGAGATGGGAGTGTGGAGAAGTACAAAGATAGGTTTGTAGTGCGGGGATTTTCATAGGTTGAGGGCATTGATTATGATGAGACTTTTACACCGGTTGCTCGATATACGTCTATCAGGGCATTGATTTCCATTGCGGCAGAAATGGGTTGGAAGATCCATCAGATGGATGTGAAGACCGCATTTCTCAATGGGATCATACAGGAGGAGATTTAAATTGAGCAGCCTCAGGGCTTTGAGATATATGACAGAGAGACACATGTATGCAGGTCGAAGAAGGCCCTTTATGGGCTGAAGCAAGCTCCAAGAGCTTGGTACTCCAGGATTGATTCTTACTTGCTAAGTGTGGGTTTTCAGAAGAGTGAAGCAGATCTAAATATCTACTTCATCATGGTTGGCGATGATTTGCTTGTTCTTCTGCTATATGTTGATGACTTGTTTATCACATGGAGAGAGAGACCCATTGCAGCTTGCAAGAAGGATTTTGCAGCAGAATATGAGATGACTGATATTGGGTTGATACATTATTTTTTGGGATTGGAGGTTTGGCAAGATCTTGGACATATTTTCCTGGGGAATAGAAAGTATGCAGTTGATATTTTGAGGAGATTTAGGATGGAGGATTACAGGCCTATGTCGACACCTATGATCACCAACTAGAAGAAGCTTCATGCTTCTGAGGGAGAGTTGGTGGACCCTACTTTATATCGTCAGCTTATCGGGTCATTGATGTATATAGTCAACACTCGGCCATATTTTTGTTTTGCAATGAACACTCTTATCCAGTTCATGGTTGAGCGGCGAGCCTAGGAGTGTGCATTGGGTCGTTGCAAAACATGTGTTCCGCTATCTTTCAGGGACAGTGGATTTTGGTTTGGACTACAGGAGGTTAGAGGGGATCAGATTGGTTTCATATACAGATTCAGATTGGGCAGGTAGTGTGGCAGACCAGAAGAGCACTTTCGGATGTTGTTTCAGTTTGGGCTCCACAATAGTGTCCTGGTTTAGTTGGAAGCAGAAGTCCATTGCATTGAGTACTGTAAAGGATGAGTACATGGAAGCTAATTTGGCCAACTATGAGACCTTGTGGCTTCGCAAGTTACTGGTGAATTTATTTGATCAGGAGCTTAGGCCTATGGTGATTTACTGTGACAATCAGAGTTGCATCTAGCTCTCTGAGAATCCAGTCTTTCATGACCGGTCAAAGCACATAGAGATCGGATATCATTTCATTTGAGACTATGTTCATAGAGGAGCAGTCACGCTTCAGTATATTTCCACTGATGAGCAGGTAGCAGGCATACTGGCGAAGTATTTGGGGAGAGGCAAGTTTGTCTTCTTCAGAGATAAGTTGGGAGTGGTTCAGAACACGTTCCTCGGTAAGAGGGAGTGTTAGTTTTGTACCTAGGGAAGTGTTCCCCTAGTGACTTTTTCCTTAGTCGCTTAGAGAGGGGACATAAAGTGACCCTTGCATTAAATTCACTTTAGAGCATTAAAGTCACTTTTTGATAAATTTAAGTGGGTGAGTGAAATTAATATCTTAGAAATAAAATGTGAGCATTTAATTTCAGCCCTTGATCTAATCTAATCTCCATCGTTTGATTAGACTCACCCTAGGGTTTTCTCAAAAAGGCATGGGAAAGGAATTTTTTCCTCACTTTTGCAGATTGAAGTGAGAAGAGAGAGCTGAGAGAAAGAAGAGAGAAAGTTTCCATTTTTCCTGAGCAAGAGGAAAAATTTTGCAGCACACAAATTGAGGGAAAGGACAGCAGCAAAGAGGGCACAGAAACCGAGGAGAAGACAACAACATTTATTGTTGGTTTGTACGGTATGGTTTTCGAGGCAACATGCACGACTTTTGAGGCAGATTTCTCGGCACAATTTTTGAGAATTTTTGTTTGGGCATGGATTTCGAGGTCCATATAGTGGCATAAAAATTGAGGCAGAAAACATAAAAAATCAGAGTTTGATTTTTGCTGCTCGACACGCAAATCGAGACAAAAATTTATCTTCCGAGTTGAGATAAGTTGGTTTGATATTTTTTGTGTATTGCTGTAAATGATAAAATTCTCCTGAAAAATAAAAATACTCTCTCTCTGATTGGTTTTCCCCTAGTGGGTTTTTCCAGGGCCATTGGCCAAAAATCCTTGTGTTCTGTGTGATTAAATGGCGTGCTGATTTTTATTTGTTGTCACTGAAAAGATTGTTTACAACAGTGTTTTAAGTCTGAAAATTTTTGTTTATTTCCAGCACTTTATTTTATGTCATAAACAGTGATATAATTTTTACTTGAAACTAGTGGCTAAAAACTAGTGAAAAATCTACAAAACATAGTTAAAAAAAAACTTAAGAGAATAGTTAAGAATTATTCTTTTTTTAAACTAGAAACCCTCATAGTGTGTGAAAAATAATTATGGAGGATTATAATATTAGTGATGATTAGCAATTTTGGTAGACAACTACACAATTTGGATTTTAAAAGAAAGAGACTTATTAGGGATGCCTAGTTGGTTGTTTTGCTAAGGGAGTTTAATTGTGATATACTTTAGTAGTTAAAAAATGTGATGGCAATATCATCGTAGAAGATCAATGCAAAAGTGAGCATTTGAAAAAGTCTTAAAAGTAAAACAATGCTGCATTATTAAAAATCGAAAAATATGTCTTTTAAATATTGTAATCATTTTTAGGCAATTAGTCAAGTTGTTATGCATTTGGTATTTTTAGGAACAACACAAAAATGTCGTTCATACTAAGTTAGGGTGTTAATGTTAGGATATTTAGACACTTAGGAGTTAGTTAAGATCAACTTGTGTAATATATCCGTTAGGTAAAAGTGTGTTTCATTAGTATGCATTTGTAAATATTCTA
>LPNX010581808.1:844107-966598 GCA_001517045.1 Pseudotsuga menziesii | reverse complement strand
CGCAACGGACTCCACCAACCTCCTCATTGGAGGTAATCTTAATCAAAACACCATTACACATTTATTTGCTGTTCTTATTTCATGTTATTTACGTTTACTACTTTAGCTTAGTTCTTATTTCAGTCTCTTTTTTCTTTTACATTATTGAACTGCTACTAAGGATTCCAGATTCCTTAGTAGGTGCTCATCAGCACAAGCTAGGGTGAAAACCCTAGCTACATGAACAAACTATTGATCAGGAATGAAAACACCCTCATGCATAGTTCTTTTGGAAGAGTATTTATTACTCTTACCAGCAGAAGTAACATCCTTATCAACAATAATTTGTGAATAATATTCAGCTGTGTGAGATTTTTTTTAAATGTAACCTTCCTAGGCACTTCATTGATTTTTCAAAGTCTTTTCCTTTCCGTGCTTGTACTTCTTTATCCTGAACAATTTGCACTCATTTTTTATTTGACGTTTCTCCCTTCTTTGGTGCTTCTCCCTTCTAAAGTGGCATTAATGACATCCATAGGATTTTCTTTTGTAGAATAAATCCCATTAATAATATGGGAAAGTGGCATAGAAAAATCCAAAAAAAAACATTATTGTATTAAATCTATTACATTTTCAAACCATCCAAATTATAACAAGTACAAAAACATATAAAAATATAGAAACTTACACTCTTGCACTCAATATCATACATGAATCCTAAACAAAATTTTGTGAAAATTGCATCGATCTTATAGTTTGAAACCATCAAACAACATGGGTTTTTAACATAGGTCTTATCCTATTTCACTGGTTCATAAACAATGTCTTTACCCAACACCAAACAAATATCTTGCAATAATCCCAATGAGTGATAATATGTTTTTATATATGCAAATGTGGCACAATAAAAATGAATAGTATTTGGTTTACTTGATAATTCTCTTTCACAAAACGAGACTACCCCAATTCTCTTCCTCTAGCACATGTTTCCATTCTTTAGTATTCTTGGATTTTATATCCTCAATGGACACAACTTCTTCATGGGCAACATTCTTTGATGGCTCAATTATTTTTTTCGATGACTTCATTGTTGATGTTTATCTATAGATATTTACATATAACTTTCTTGATGCCATACTCTATATAGTAAAAATAAAAAAAATCAATATGTATGAAAAAACGTTTTCTAAAAAAAGTAACATAAATTAAACAAAAAATATTCTCTAACAAAAGTTAACAAAAATTTCAAAAAAAACAAAAACATTGTCTAAAAATACTTAACATAAATTTCAAAAAAAAAATTGGTTTCGAAGCACAAGGGAGGCCCATGCATTGGGCGTCTAAAGGGGTATCGAGGGGGGGAGCAAAGCTCCTCCATCGTGCACCTAAAGGGGAGGCCTAGGGTGCATATATTTGGGTGTACAAGGAAGGAGCTCTGCTACTCCCCTCATGCCCCTTTAGGCGCCCAATGCATATCCCAAAGGATATGCATATCCTTTGGCTATGCACTGGGTGCCCAAATGGGCCTGAGGGGAGTACTCGAGCTCCTCCCTTGTGCACCCAGAGGGATGTTTCCTAGGCCTCCCATTTGGGCGCATGATGGAGGAAAGGATATCATCTATGTTAACCAAAGGGACGTGTAGCACTCCCCTTTGGGCAGTGGGGAGGAGCTCACTCCTCCCCCAAGCCCCCTTTGGGCACCCAAAGTGTCAGCCCAATAGGTGACGCGATTTTGATAATTGCGCCAGCCCGTTGGGATGATGCTTTAGGAGCCCTAAGGAAGATCGATGGAGGAGTGAGCTCCTCTATAGAATTCCCCTATGGGCAGTAGGGAGGATTGATTCTCAATTGGTTGGTGTGATTCTCAAAATTGTACCTGCCTATTGGGTCGATGCTTTGGCCACCCAAATGTGGCTCAGAGGAGGAGCGATATCCTCCCTTCTTCCCAAATGTGCGTGTATTATGCTCCTTTGGTAGCGAGGAGGATATCCACTCCTCCCTAGGCCCCTTTTGGGAACCCAAAGTGCCAACCCGATGGGTGGTATGATTATCAGAATCACGTCATTGGGTCGGGGCTTTCGACACCCAAAGTGGACTAAGGAGAGGAGAAAATATCCTCCCTTGTGCAACCAAAGGGGTGCACTTGCACTATTAAAAAATCTAACCTTCAAAGAAATATTAAATGTGGTATTAAGAAAAGTGTAATTAGTTAATGCATTATTACTAAGTTTAAATACGATGGAGTTAAATTAAATTTTACTCGTGTTATGAGTGTGGGATTAAAAAATTAATGTAGATAACCAATATATTATTATAAATTTTATAGCTCATAGTTTACATGTGATTTAATTAGTAATATTGCAAATTTTTTATATGATAGATTAGATTAATTTTACTAATTTTATGAATGTGTTATAAATGTGTGATTTGTTAATGTAGGGAAATTTTGGAGGAAAAAATTGGAGGGAAATTTTGTGGGGGGCAATTTTGGAGGGAATGTTTGAGAGGGAACTTTTGGGGGGCGGGGGGGGATTTTGGAGGGAATGTTTGAGAGGGATAATTTGGCTCTTTTAGCTATAAAATTGTTGGGGGTTGACAATTGTACCATTCTAATTTTCATTTGAGAAGAGTGGGAGTTGCAGTCGTTCTACTTTTCATGTAAGGAGACTGGGAGTCACACCATTTCTACTTTTTAGCGAGAATTCATGGACTCATCTAATGATCTCAATTTCTGAAGGTGGTGGAATTTTTCCTTTGAGTGAGGATTTGAAATGCATCGAAAATGATTTTCCTTTGACTGAGTTTTTTAAAGAAATTAATAATGATTATGAAGACCTTCCTTTAAGTGGAGATTTTATAGACACTGAACAAGATGATGACAATTTTCCTCCAACTTATGGTTTTCAAGGAAGCAATGATGATTTCCTCCAAGTGATGATTTTCGAAGTAGCAATGATGATTTTCCTCAAAGTGAGGATTTTCAAGGCACAAACGATGATTTTCCTCCAAGAGAGAATTTTCAAGACATCATCGATGATTTTCCTCCAAGTGAGGATTTTCAAGGAACCAACGATGATTTTCCTCCAAACAAGGATTTTCAAGGAACCAAAATTGAATTTCCTCCAAGCGAGGATTTTGATGGGGACGATGATGATTTTGGTGAGGTTGAAGGCACCAATAGTGGTGTATACAATTTTCCTCCAAGTGAGGATTTTAATGGAACCAATGGTGATTTTCCTCCAAGTGAGGATTTTAATGGAACCAATGGTGATTTTCCTCCAAGTGAGGATTTTAATGGGACTAATAATGTTTCTCCTATAAGCAAGAATTTTGATGTAATCGATTATGATTTTCCTCTAAGAAAGTATTTTAATGGGATAGATGATTATGTTGGTGAGGACGAAGGAACCAATAATGGTGACGATGAGTTTTCTCCAAGCAAGGATTTCGATGGCACCGATGATGATTTTCCTCTAAGCGAGGATTTTAATGGGACATATGATGATTTTGGTGATGATGAAGACACCAATAATGGTGAAGATGATTTTCCTCCAAGTGAGTTTTTTTTACCACATCGATGATTATTTTTCTACAAGCGAGTATTTTAATGGGATAGATGATGATTTTGGCGAGGATTAAGGCACCAATAATGGTGAAGATGATTTTCCTCCAAACACGGACTTTGATTGTACTGATGATGATTTTCCTCCTAGCAAGGATTTTAATGGGATGGGTGATGATTTTGGTGAGGATGAAGGCATCAATAATGGTGAAGATGATTTTTCTCCAAGTGAGGAATTTGATGGCATCGAAGAGGATTTTACTCCAAGCGAGGATCTTAATGGGAAAAATGCTCATTTTGGTGAAGATGAACCTGTCAGTGATGAAGATACCAATATTGTTTATGATGTTGATTTAGCCTTAAGTGATAAACCTAATAAGTCTCCTACTAAATTTAGTGATGAGAATATCAATGAGAGGGATGATATTCCTCATAGTGACGAGGAAATTAATTCTAATGAGGATGATGTAATGGTACATTGAATTCTAGTTATAAAAGGTCTAGTAAATATTTTCTCACAAGTCCAAGTTATATTACTAATTTGATTTCAAGTGAGTGTTTCCAAAAGCATTTTCTGAAACAAATGCACTACAATTACGCCTTGGATAAAAGGTGGGCATATCCATTACTGAACAAAAATATGAAAAAAATATATTTAGTGGGGTGCATGATTTCTACAAAGGCGAGTTATGACTATCGCATTGGAAGTATTTTGATTTGTAGAAGGGAATTCAAAATAATTCACTCAATTGGTAATCTACGACTATTAAGAATCTAGACAAGGCTAGAAAAGGATCCTACATTTTAGTCTAAAGAATATAATGCACGAGCTAGTGGGCCAATAACAAACATTGCAATGTCATGGATGTGTGACTTATTTTCTAAGCATGGAGAGAGTATTTGAGATAGAGAAACCATACACATTCTGAATAATTTCTCAAGGAAAGAAATCTACAACTTGTACAAGGAATTTGTTCAACAGGATGAAGGAAATAACAATTTCATCACATATGCATATTTTACAAGACTATGGAATCTAACATAGTTCAACAACATCTATTTTCCTCAAGGGATAGAAAGATTCATGTCTCTAAAAAATTTCTTTTCTTGAATAAATGTCANCTCTCAAGTGTTCGACCTCAACACATTTATTCACACTTGTTAGTTTGCACTCTAGTACCTTGATTCCCATTATCATTATCGGTGGGTGATCTCGCGTCTTTTAATGGTATACATCAATGACCGGTAATCAGATGATGGACTACTATGTTCGACCTTGACACCTCTATTCACATAGTAGAACTTATACTCGTAGCGGTTTGTGTAGAAGACCTTCCAGATTGGTGGCATCTCATATATGCTACCTCCTTGATCGTGCCAGTGTTGATGAGATTTCAGCTCTCATGACTTGATTCCAGTATATGTCAGACATTTCCAGCCATTATGGAGATCTTGATCTGTTGTATATATTCAGTTTTCATGGAGATCATGATCCATGATCTGATTGATGGAATGATTAATATGTTATATTGAAAGTCATTTATACATTTATGTTATTGTTTTCCTTTCAATTTTTCATTAATTTTATTATGTTCAAAATATTTTGAGGAAGGTATTATGTTGGTTTTGAAGGTTCTTGGAGAAAAGGTTTGAAGCACATATCTAGAGCAACAAAATATAGGATCAACCTACATAAATAAGGTGCATCCTATTCTATCTTTTAACTCCTAGTATAGTTCTATGTGATCATAAACTCTTGATTTATCTCTATAAGACCTTAGATGTCTATATTGATAACTTAGTATGTTGGTGACCTCAACCCATGCATAGGATAATTTTCCATCCAATAGAAATGGTGACTCCACTAGGGAGAAGCATGTCTTCTTTGGGGTTTCTAGTCTAATACTTCTAGTTTATTTGATTTATTTGTGTTTTTCTTCAAGTCTACTTTGGTCTTATACCCTTAGTTCAATCTCATACTTTCGTTTTCAAGTTTGCTTTTATTTTTTGAACCACCCAGAGTAGAAACATGGTTGGTAACACTAATAGTTGTGTTTTCCCTATAAAAATGATGGTGGTAATCTACATAGGTGTGTGTTACATGTTGTTGGAAGACTATGCAGTTGTGTTTTCTTCAAGTCCTGTTAAGGTTCTTTAGATCTGTTTTGTTTTATTTATATCCAAGTTTGACTTGTTTAGGAGACCTTTTTTTATTAAAAACTTGTTTGGGAAACTTATGCACTGGTCCTTTTCATTACTATTTGGGAAAGTATGAAGAGATCCTGACTATTAAGGATTTGTTTTGAACCTTTTGAGGTAGTTTTTCTACTTTTTGTGGTCATTTACAGTTGGATATTTTCAATTGTGTGGGCATTAGGTCTTTTGAGTGGAATTTTTTGTTTTGTCTTTTTCACTGCTTAATTAGTTTTCTTTCCAAGATCATTGGGTGTTCAGATCCTGTAAATGGATTTGCAGAGGATGTTTTTTATCCTTGTGTTAATTTTCAACCTCTATTTTTTATTTTTTGATTGAAAATTTGCAAAAATATTATTTTTGATTCTTTAGACTTCTTTTGCTTTTTAGTTGTTACTATTGATTGTCCCTTGAATTGAAAGCTCATGATTGTTCTTAGAAGTCCTTGATTGCACTAGTTGGGTGCAAGAATTAGGCCTTACCAAACCTTAATATCTAGTAATGATGTGTTATAGCTGGTGTATAAAGGTTGCTTCATGTACTTTCCCTGCTTTGCATGTTTGGATGACTGAAAGGTCTTGAGTTTGTGGACATTTTTGCTTGTGTGTGATAGGGGTGTCAAGAGTGTTTTTCATGTTTTTCTTGAGTAGTTTCTTGTGATTAAGTCATATTGTTTCATTCAAAAAAAT
The DNA here is from genome assembly GCA_001517045.1 of Pseudotsuga menziesii. Classification (NCBI taxonomy): domain Eukaryota; kingdom Viridiplantae; phylum Streptophyta; class Pinopsida; order Pinales; family Pinaceae; genus Pseudotsuga; species Pseudotsuga menziesii. The sequence continues at coordinate 960,175 of LPNX010581808.1, read as the reverse complement.
AAAACAAGCCGGATCGTGTCATAAGACTAGGTTTGTGTTTGCATTGCAAGCATCTTATAGAGTAGCATTTTGCATTTGAAAAATGAAAAAAAAATGTATTTCTATTTGTTGTAGATATCAAGATTTAATTGAAGTACATGATTGCATTTTTTACATCAAAAAACCAAAAATTTGCATTGAATTTCATCTCTAAGGTGTATTTGCATGTAAAAGTCAATATTTATTCACATAATTGGATTGAAGTAAAATTGATTTTTCTATTGAAACTTACATTTGATTTTGAAGTCTGAATTGGTGTATTATTCTAAAGGTGAAATTGCATGTGTGAGTGGAAACGCTATTTCTACATCCACATCTTAGGAAATGTTTACGTCATCCTAGGAAATTTTGTTCACATTTGCATGCAAAATATCAAAAATTGCATTGTCTTTTTGAAAACTTGCATTTGCATGGTAAATTGCAATTTATGTTTAAATATTGCATTGTGCGTTGAAAATACATTGGAAAACTAAAAGATGAGTGTGTTGGGTTTGATTGCTCCATGTTTTCACTCAGAATTTACCCTTGGTTGTGAGAGGATTGTTAAAAAATAAAGCAATAATGAGAGGTGGCGGTGAATCAGTATTAAGCAATCTATTTAAATTTTTATTACTTAAAACAAAATCAACAATGGACAGAACACACAAAATATTATCATGGATCCCCAATTGGGAAAACCACCAATACTTCCTATTACTGCAAAATTATATTTACAAATAGTTTTCAAGCACGAACTTGCTGGATGCAACAACACTCGCGTTTTTCAGCTACAACTGAAGGATGCACCAACACCCTATTTACCGGAAACAACTGGAAGGAGGCTACAACCCCCTACAATATTGTATCCTGTCTTTGCATCTCCCAACCACCCTTATATGATAATTAGATCTCTGACTTCTGTACACCTTTAGATCTTCCAATTGAATGTACAGAGACCCTTGTATGAAGGTTTAAAGCTTGCTTATATACCCTTAGTCATGCCTCTCCATCTAACAACCATGTATCTTCATTGTGACTCTTTAGAAATTTCTCACGTGATTTTTGCAATGACCTTTCCACAACAACCTTTTGCAATTACCTTTCTGCAATGACCTTTCCACATTTATCTTTCCACAAATTGTCTTTCTACAATTTATGGGCGTGCCTTTCTACCACAATTGCAGGTGCACTTTCACATCCTCCTTTCGCAATTAACCTTCCACAACGATCTTTCCTCAATCACTCTTGCTACAATCTATGAGAAATCCTTCCTTCACAATTGTGGGTTGCAGGTTACGAGGCTTCATTTCAACTTTTTCAAACCAGGCTTCTGCATTTACCCTTTCTGCAACGATCTTTCTGCAATCATTCTTTTCTTAATCTATGGGAACCCCTTCCTTCCACAATTACGAGTTGCATTTTGCGGGTATGCATTTCCCAAATTTCAAAAATGACTTCCGCAATTATGCGGCCTCAACATTCTTTCCACAGTCAAGCTGCGGATTGCGGATGTGCCTTCCAAATTTTTTCGAAATGGACTTCCTCAATATCCTCCCGCAAATCTCTTTCCCCAACTCCTGTGAACCGTTGATCGCTTTTGGAATCCTCCTCGTCCGTTGATCAGCTATAAAACACAAAACTTCATTGTGGTGCTCTGGAATGTTACCTTTCATGCACATTTACTTTGCGAATCCTTTCCCTATTCTCTTTTTAAATGAACCAGCTGAAAACTATGTGGTTTTGTGTTTATCTATGTTTCCAACAATGTCAACTTAATCAACAAAGATAATCCCAAGGTAACCACAAAACCAATCTTAGGGAGGAAAGTTTGCTTCTTTCCTTCCAGAGAGGAATCTCTCAATAGATAAACACAAAGTCCAGATATATTTGAAAGAAATGAAATTTAATGGGAATAATGGTTGAAACAAGTGGCCATTGGGAATGGAGTCAAATGTGAAAAATAATTAAATGTGGTTCTTTGCAATGGAGTTCTTAGTTGAGGTAGGGTAGCCACTCTTTTACAGTCAAAATTTTGGTTTTCTAGTGATAAGGAAGAATAAGAAACAATCCATTAATATAGGCATATAAATTAGATGAATCCAATATTAACTTTAGTGGAAAATCTTGTGAATGCTTGAAATCAAAGAATAAGAGCATAAAAGAGTATGAATTCTAATCCAATATACACTTATTCAAGCATGAAAAGATAAAAAAATGGAAAGATACACATGAAGCACATTCACATGAAGGAAAGAAAGTACAGACTGTAAAATAAATAACACAAGAATCTCTGGTAGAAAAACTGACTCTCTCTGAGATATTTTTATTAATATTGAAGCTCTCTTACAAAAATATGTTCTTGTTCATGAGTTCCAACCCTCATTACATTTCAAAATCCTATTTTTATACATCAAAGCTCCTTGAGATGATACCTAACTACCTATTTTCTAAAATAGGTATTTGTAACTTCCTTATTACATTTGTCCACTAACCTTAACAAACCATTCCTATATTCTAGGACACAAATTTATTCTATATACCAAAAATATAATTAAGTTGCAATAAATATGGAAAAGGTTTCCAAGTATCTCGAGTTGTTGACTATGTGCTGCTAATTGTGCTCTTGAAGTCCTGTAAATGCTCCAAACATTTTTCTTTATATGCTTGGCTATCATTCTAGTTGCTATTTTGAATCCATCAAGTTGATTTTGTGCCATGAATAGAGATATTATTGCTACATCTATCTTGACCTTATGACTCATTGCCTGTCGGAGCTGCTGGAAATAAATTGTTTGCTTAAAATATGGCAAGTATTATCGATCTTTTATCCTCTAATTTATTTGCTTCTTTGAAAACTAAATGCTCTGACACTTGTGCTCAAGGATTAATAATCAACTTCCCTTTTATATCCCGTCATGCAACACTTGTTCTTTTGTCATGCATATTCCCCCAGCGGATCGTCTATCCACCGTATATTTACTTGATCTTCATTGAGAACCATTGATTCCATTCATCCTTTAACCGTTGCCTTTATTTTCTGTTGTCCACTGATTGTTCATTTTAGTGCGCAAATTCCTCTGGTGGATCACCTATTAGTCATTGATCTTAATCGCCCTTTAAATTTAACCTTTTTATTCCACTGCATAACACCCTATATATCTATCGTGAAATTTCCCTCAGCAAATCATATGTACACTATAGATTTATTTGACCTTCATTTCACATTATCAATTTCCTTTACCCTTTAACCATCACCTTTATTTCCGCCATCCTTTGATTTTCAAATTAGTGCATAGCTTCTTCAGGCAAATCACCTAAAAACCATTGATCTCATCCATTTGTTATATTGACCGTTGATCAAAAGTGGTCTTTAAGCGGTCTATTGATCCTTAATTTGTTATTGGTTGTGAATGTTCCCCCCAGCGGACCCCATCTACGCCATTGATATTGTCCATGTTCCATCTTCACCGTCGATTTAGGCCACTCTTTAAACTTCTTGCCCATTCCTGATTCATCTTTTTTTAAGCATATTCTCACAATGGATTTCATATGTGTCATTGATCTTATCTGTCTTTCTCCTCCACTGTGGATCTGAATGGACCGTAAGCCTTTCCGTCGATCACCAACTTTACTTTTACCTTGTAACTTTAAACAGTTTATCCACCACCTGTCGTAGATATTTACGCTTGACAATCTTAGTCGTTGAAACCTTCACTATATACCATAAGCACCATTTCTTTATTTTAAGCCTCTTACAAACCTTATCCTATGGTTTTATGAGAAAATAAAAACATCGATCTTCATCTTAGCACCCATTTCATCACCTCCTCATTCATATTGCCAAAACTTTCACCTACAAGATCCTTATTTCACCTTAAGCCCCTTCCTCTCAACTGTTAACCAAGTTAGTGCTAACACTCCACATATTGATTGTAAAGAACAAAATTAATGCATTATCATTTGAAATATATTTAGTTGCATATTTCTTCATATATATGTAAAAGAGTGATAACAAGTGATTCTTTGCATTGGAAATCTATTTAGGCACACTTAGTTTTACTTCATTGGAAAGTCTTAAAATTGCATTTTAAATAAGCAAAAGTTTTTGAGATAGGATACTAGGATTTTTATTCTTAGAAAGAAACACAACTAATAGTCTAGGCTAGGATTTTGGAGATAGGAGTTGAGATTTAACTTCTCCAACATAAGATTGGGAAACTAGGAAATACTAAAGAGAGTTAAAATCCATTAGTAACACAAATTTATTTCCAGGAAAGTGCCTCTGACACAAGCGCCAAGCAGTAGGAAAAGATGGTCCAAGTATTTAGAATCCCCTATTGCTTGGATTGGTAGGGTTATGCAATTCTGATAATTGTTCAAGCGTGGAAAGTCCTTAAGGTGACACCACTACTCATGGATATTTTTGGGTCTAGGGCTTGTTATATAAGGCCTATGCTCCCTTCTCATTCACAGAATCCTTTTTTAGTGATCGTCTTGCTCGACCACTGAACACGAAGTGGTAACCATAATTTCCTCTCCTAGGTACCTCATAGGTTGTTGTAAGGGGATATCTTGTGGAAACTGTGACAAACATTGAATATTCATCCCTTGGGAGGGTATTAGTGGAAGGTTAATACTTTCAACCCTGGTGATTGAAATATTAGTGCAACTATTTCTTGATATTAGCTAGTTATAATTGGGCCTAATCATCCTAGGATAATATTCAGAAGACCCTGTATCTAACTCTTCACTGAATAGTACTTCTAGACAAGTGATTTTCATTGTAAGAGTTGTTTTCTTGTTGTAATCTTTAAGGGACTTTATAGCGAGTGATGTTTGTTGTTTTATCTCTTTAGATTTCCTCCTTTGGTATTCTGCAAGCCACTGTGTCCAATCAACCTTTACGCAGGTCCATAAAAATTCAAGGACACTCACCTAAATAGAGGGAAGTCCCTGCGCCTAGGAAAAGACTAGATTATAACTATGCATCCCCTCAAGGGGAAGAGGAATAAAATCAGGAACATTCTGTTGAATAAGAATTAGTATAAAAACAACTAGTTGATTTACATTCATCATATGAAGGAGGACACTATAGTGAGGCCGAGGGTTAGTTAGATAAATATCCCTAAGTTTTTTATTATAACTAGAGGAGAACCTAGATCTTCCTACTATTGAGGATCTCACTGATACTTCAAGATATTTTAACCCAACATAGAATCTAAATTGTAACCAAGATATTGAGTTTGTTTTTCCTAGATCAAATGATCCATCATTCTTGTGGGATCATATGGAGAATACTAGTGAGGTTTTTTGGTACAGGGGATGTTACCCACCCGGTTAATACCACCTCTTTAGGAGGAGTTACTAAAATTGCATCATCTTCCATAGGTTTTGGATGGAAAACATCATCACCAATTATTTTTATCAGAGGACCTAATTATGGTCCACATAGTGCGAATCCCTTTTCTTTGGGATGACATTTTTAGGTTTTTAGTCTATTTCTACCTCACTTCCTCCTGCATCTACTTTTACTACTACTTTAGAAAATGGTCCATTAGTACCTCTACGTAGTTACCCACCCCTTAGTGGACAATGGTCTATGCCTAACCTAACCCATACCTTTGGAATTGTTATTGGTTCTAGTTTACCTCAATTAATATTTCCTTTCTAGTCCTTAGGAGGAATGGGCATGAGTATCCCCTTGAAATCTAATATCCCACTTAGTGGTACATTTGGACTAAGGGGCCCAAGTGTTGTATTTCCCTGGGGGTATAATCCTTCATATGGGACTATCCCCTTTTCTAAATTAGGAAGTTTTAGCATGGTTCACCTCCCCCTTGGTTAACTATTTAATTGGTAGCTCTCCTATGAAAAGTATGTAGGGAACTTTAGGAGGATTTACTCAGCCCATTACACAATATCAATTTGGCCATGGTTTTGGACAATGCATCTCACCTTTTAACAATTTCAATGCAAATTAGTGGGTTTCAATGCTCCTAGATCTTGGAACACTATGGCTCAAATGAAGTTTCCTTTCTTGGATACTTTGAATTTTCCTGATTTACCCAAGTTAACCAATGATCCAGTTCTACATGACCCTTGGCGTACACCTCTCCTTACCAAATTGCCTTAAGATATTCCAAAATTTGAATGAAAATGCAATGAAGACACCATTTGATGACCTTTCATCTCTGGTGTTCATCCAAATCTCTATTGGATTATTCAAATAGGCTAAGACGCTTCCAACACAATTTAATGAGGATGGCAGCAAAATAGTATATTGAGCTATCATGAGCCTCTTTACAAACTTTCAATGTCATTGTGATTACCTTTTTGAACCATTTCCAACTTTGAGTTTACTACGAAACTAGTACTGAGTTACTCACTTCATTCCATTAGGATAATTCCACTCGTATATCCAACCACATTTATGAATGGTGGAGGAGATGCAGTTTGATTAAATCTCAAATTCCTGATGAATTTTTAATCGATTGATTTATTAAGTATTAGAAACCTTGCATTGAAAAATATTTGTCCCTCTCAGTGCTACAAAATGAGGAGCAAGACATTATAAAATCCCAACAACTGTACATAGTGTACTCTCAGTTGATGATGCTTTATGAAAATTTTCCCAATTATCCTAGAGAAGATGTAGATTTGACAAAGTCAATGCTTGGATCATGTGTCAATGGTGTGATTGGTTTAGAAACTAATGCAGTAGCTAACCAGGGATTGCACCTTGTAGGCCAAAATTCATGGATAGCCACTTTGAATAAAACAGGGAACCCTAAACCCAACCCTCCCATGGAGGTTCTAACAGTTTAGACAAACAATTATAAAGAAAACTGGTAGTTTGGAGGGAAAAAGAACAAGAACAAGAAAATAAGGAATAAGGGAAATAACAACACAAACACCAATAATAACCAAAAAAACAATGTTGGTGGGTCCAAGAAGGAAAAAGGTTAAAAAAAATCCCCTGATTGTTATGCAAGGAATATCACTTAAACTACAAATGTCCCAAGATGGAAATGGCCCAAAATCTACTCATGCAATAGTAAGGTTCCAACCAACCTGTTGTCTTGACTAATATGTTTTCACAACCGTAGCAACAGATGATTATTACGACTCAACCTAGCACTAGATCCTTGCAAGGGGGAAACCAGTGTACCTCCTCTCAAGGGGAAACAATGACCACAATCAATTTTTCATGTGTGAGAATGATATTATCCTCCATAATAGAAGTAAGTATTATTATACTACTATCTCTGGATACAAGGGAGAAGAAACCTCAGATCCTAATAGAGCTTCTTCATTACACATAGAGAATCCAACTAATGACACTATGCCAAAAGTACCAAATGGTGTCATTGAAAAGGTCGTTATAATACTAATTCATGGGATGCTCAAAACTATAGCATCGTGGAGGTTATGGAACAATATCCTTATACAATGTGCACTCTAGAGGTTCTACTGAGTTTTCAAACCCAACGAAGGAACTTGCTCTCAGCTTTAGGAACCTTCAATCCCTTGGATAATCATGTTATTTCCTTAAATTGCAAGAATTGGAAGCCTTGTTTACGCCATCATGGAGTTTTCCACTTCCAAGTGATTTTTGGTAAGTCCACTATATATTGCATGGTTGTTTATGAGGGTGCCTCCACTTGTGCGATGTCTCTATCATGTTGGAATTCTGTTAGATAGGCCTTGGAAAGATATGCATCAACATGCATCATTCATTCCAACTAAAAGTGACCTTAGAATTGACCTAAACCTAAATATAAAACAAGGTTCATTGGAATGGCATGGGATCCCCCTTGAATATTCTCAAGTCTATGTTGAGGGAAACATGGAAAATATATCTAAAACCATTCCCATTTTCATTTCTAAGACCCTAGGCATTGTGAAAAATGTCTTTATAGGTGATTATTGTCCATATGTTGAAATCGAAACATACACAACACTATTCAAATAAAATAGATATGTATTCACCTATACTTATGAGGAAATGTCGGGAATTGACCCATCTATTCCCAAACATGAGATTAAACCTATCCTAATGCAAAATTGGTTCGGTAGAAGCTAATACCAGCTAACCCTAGAAAGGCTATTGTTGTTAAAGTGGAAGTTGAAAAGTTGATCCAAGCAGACTTCATGTATCATGTTCCCTTAACTGAATGGGTGTCCAACATGGTACCCATTGATAAGAAACAAGGCATCATTTGAGTTTGTATAGACTTCCGATATCTTAACCTAGGTTTCCCTAAAGATAATTTTCCTACCCCATTCATCGACCAAATTATCGATGAAAGTGCCAAAAACAATTTTTTTTCATTTATGGATGGTTTCTTAGGGTACAACCAAATCCAGATTCGTCTTGAAGATCAACACAAAACTGCTTTTATATGTCCTTTGGGGAATTTCTATTATAGAAAGATTCCTTTTGGCTTGAAAAATTCCAGTATTATCTTTCCATGAGCCATGCCTCACACTTTCCACGATATCAAGAATATAGTATAAGCCTACTTAATTTATTTGACCACCAAATCAAGGAAGAGAGTGGATGACCCCAAGAACCTGTGGGCAGTCTTTGATAGGTGTTGTTATTATAGGATTCGGTTGAATCCTCATAATTGCATCTTATTTGTCGAATCGAGCCGATCACTAGGTTTGATCGTTTCAAAATATAGTATAATGGTAGATCTATTTAAGGCTGAGGAAACAGTTCAGTTGCCTCCCCAAAATACTTGAGTCAACTGTAGAACCTTCACGGCAAAGAAAACTTCTTACATATATTTGCTGCTAATTATGATAAACTCACCAAAGGTTTAATGCACCTACTTAGGAAAGGGGTCCCATTTGTTTGGGATGAGAATGATCAGAGGTATTTTGATGCATTAACAAAGGAATTAATGCCTAACCTACTATTGATTACACCCAATTTCAACAAAGAATTCCTTTAATATTTAGTAGCATCTTGGTCAAGCATTGGTATGGTATTGGTTCAAGAGAACGATTCCTATCAAGAAAAATTCATTTACTATTTAAGCAATAATCTTGAAAGACCTAAGTTAAGGTATTCACATGTTGAGAAAGTTGCCCTTGATTTTGTTCATGTAGTGCAATGACTCTGTCACTATATTCTGCTTATCTCAACAACTGTTACTGTCGATGTCAATCCATTCCAACACATATTATCCCTACAAATAATCGAAGGAAAGTAAAATAGGTGGATTGTTATCCTCTAGGAGTTCAATTTGGAATTTACTTTTGCAAAATCCAAAAAATATGTAGTCTTTGTTGAGCACGTTTTCCTCATCATCTTGGAAGACCCCCGATATGGTGATATTCTTGTATACTTCCAAATCTAGAGGGTCCCATCTCAATACACCCATGAACAAAGGCACAAATTTCACCACCATCGATACATTATGCTATAATTAGTGATGCCTTATATCATTAGGGAATTGATACGGTCCTTAGATGTTTCCTAGTTCACAAAGAGTCTGAAAACATTTTGAATGATTGTCACGGTGGATCCTGAGGTGGTCATTTATTTGGGATTTCTATAGCCCAAAATATTTTGTGCACCGAATACTTTTGGCCTTCGATATTTAAATATTGTATTGAAGTTGTAAAGAATTTTCATCCTTTTAAGGCATTTATAAAAAGATGTGTGCTCATATCGCTCTTCTTTATCCAATTATCAATGTCAGACCCTTCACCAAGTGGGGTATTTATTTTACAACAAGAAACACGACATCGAATAACAGTCATAAATACATTATTGTGGTCGTAGATTACTTCACTAAGTAGGTCGAGGCCATGCCTACGTTTTGTTGCAACGATGAGGCTGGTGTGCACTTTGTCTTTAACCACATGATTGCTCAATATGGTATCCTAAGATATATCGTCATTGATAATGGCACTCACCTTCAAAATAAGATGATGACTGATTTGGCAGAGAAACTGGGTTTCTAACATGATTTATCTTCACCATATTACCCTCAAGCCAACATACAAGTTGAAGTTTTCAACAAGTGTTTGAAAACTATGTTGCAATGAACAATGAATAAGCATATATCCAATTGGAATATCTTGCTTTATGTAGCTCTCTGGGCTTACCGAACCTCCGTCATGACTACAATGGGATTTAGTCCCTTCTAGCTTCTTCCATGGAGTGGAAGCAATTTTACCTCTTGAGTGTGAGATCCCATCATTCAAAATAGTTGTAAAACTTCTACTAGACACTAGAGAGCTTGAGAATCATTTTTTTATATTTGGAGCAATTATATTAACATAGGAGGGATGATTTAACTTCCATTGAAGCAAATAAAAAAAGCATCAAGGCCCAATATGATAAGTTGGTATGTATGTGGATCTTATCTGAAGGGTATCTTGTGTTAGTATATGATCATAAACATGACGAGACAGGTTTTGGAAAGTTCACCTCTATGTGGATTGGTCTATATATCATTCAAAAAGTACTCAATAAGGGGGCCTATGAGCTAGAGGATTTTGATGGAAACATTCTAGGGTCTAGAAATGGGCTCTGTCTTAAGAGATACTTTTCCTAGACCCATGGTCTAGGTAAGTCTCTTGTAATTAATGTACTATAGTTTTTTATGCCCATGTTTTTTAGATACATTGATGGAGCTTGTTGTCAATATCGAAACATTACTTCTATAGCTTGGGTAATTTGTGACCCAAATGGATAAGTTGTGATTTCCAATGGAGTGTCTCTCAACTTGGATACTAACAATATCTCATAATATAGTTCCATTACCAAGTTGATGTCAGAATCCATTGGTAGAGGTATTACACATCTAACTGTATATCTCGACTCAGAGTTGATAGTATCCCATTAAATGGTTTATATCACATTCAATGTCCTATATTATTGTGTAAATTCTTAAGGATTCGATTATTGGAAAGGCAATTTGACTTTATTACATATATACACATTCCTAGAGCATGCAACCATCTAATTTATTTACTAGCTAATTATGTATTACATAGACATCCGTATCACAATGAATAAAAGCACATTTAAAACATACATCATCATTGTATAAAATGTAAAAAAAGTTGATAAAGCCATAGTCCATGTATATAAACGTAGATAAAATTACAAAAAGTGGGTCTAACTTCCAAAAGGTGAGTTCAACACTACTTGTGTGACTCATGCTACAAAAGGGGGAATTTATTCGTACATGATGTCAATATAAATCTCTAAATACAAAAATATCTCTCTCAAGAGACTAGCATGGGTTAGAGGCCTCACCTCCCCAAGCAAATTCTACCTCTCAGTGCAAAGTACACATGTGTGTTGAATATATGTTGTAATTAATTTCAAAGGTCAAAGATCAAAGACCCAAGGTAAATATATGGACAAGCTGAAAGATGGACAAGATAGATCACAAGTGTTAAGATATCAAAAGATGGACCAGAAATCAAAGCCTAAGCAATTCAAGGACCATCATGAAGTTGGTCGCATTTGCACACACACTTATGTACATAAAAGAATAATTATAACCATAAGTATGAGACTTGTGAATTAAAAAAAAATTGTGTGCAATAGTCCCACAAGTTAGTGGTGTCTGTGCGTCTTAAAATACCAAGATGGATTGCAAAAGTGTCACACCGATGCAAACATTAACTTGTCAGAGATGTATCCAACGAAATGATATCTGAAGTAAATGGACTTCACAAATGGACACATCTCTTGAGTTAAGAAGGTTATAAATAGGAAAGAGATGATCATTGTGAAGTAATCTTATGGAAGATGAAGATATAACTATTTGACAAGATTCAGAGTCTTTTTGGGGGGGGTATCAATGGATCATTGATCGCAGATAAATATTCTTTTGGAGCGGAGACGTAGTGTAAGATGAGAAACACTAGTTTATAGAATACCCAAAGTTTGGATGTGTCAATAGTAAGTATAACTATGAATATCATTGTTATCTTTGCACGTCATATTTTGAATAAAGGTCTGATGTGGAAGATGCAGATGTATTTTGAAGAAAGGTCTAAGGAAGAAATACATAGACACATTTTGAATAAAGGTCTGACTCAAAAAACGTAGACATATTTTGAAGGAAGTTCTAACACATAAATACGTAGACATATTTTGGAAGGAAGGTATAATGCATATATTTAGGTGTAGACTCATAAACGTAATCTGAATTTTTTTTGGGAAACCAGTTGACGCATATATGTATACACATATCGAAATAGTTCAACAATTGTGGATTTTAAAGGTAGAACATTTCACTACTTGCTATACGCTCACATTTCTATCAGGGAGGTAGGACAGGGAAATCATTAGGGGGGCTCAAGCTTCCTTCCAATGGGTGCTGGAGAAATATCAAGGTGCAACAACATCCTTTCTATGGGTGCAAATAAATTTAGGGGATCACACTCTCCTTCCAATGGGTGATGGAGAATAAAATGAAGTTGTCACTTCCACACTTGGAGACCACAGTTCTTCTGCATATATGATCTTCAAGTCATAATTCGCAGTTTGTGCGACAAAACTTATATCTATTCAGGTTGGTTCCTAGAGGTTGTAAGTTGGATCTTACATAGATATAAGTTATTGCGGGTTGGTGCCAGCAGACTGCAAGTTGTACTTGAGATCAAGTGAACATATGAATGAGTTGGTGCTCATAATCGGACACTGTAATCTCCCATTGATGTAACTTTTGATATACATATAGATATATATTTGTGTAGTGTTCTATTTATTCGTGTGTTTGTTTAAAATATAAAAATTTGCATATTTTGAACATATTTGTGTTATTATTGATTCAACCCTCCTCTCAGTAATAACTTAATACCAAAACTTGGTATCATAACAGTGTCCACGCATATATGGAAGACTAATCCAACGCATATATGGAGAAGAAAGAAGGCTTATCCACCAATAGAGATCCAAGGTTTAAAGACTCAAATTATACCTTCTGGAAAATCAAAATGGAGGTTTATCTGTAGTCACTTGGGATGGACATATGGAAATCAAAAGAAGAAGGATATAAGTTTCCAAAAGTTGCAAATGAACAAGGAGAGAATGATGATGAGTTGAAAGAGAATCATGAGACTATAGCCTCCGAGGAAGTGATTGTTGATCCAGAGAATAGAAAACAGTATGAATGGAATGCAAGGGTGAAGAATGTCATTCTATGTGGATTAGCGGATGCTGAATTTACGAAGGTAATGTAGTGCACCACCAAGAAGGAAGTATGGGACAAATTGCAAAGTATTTATGAGGGTGATGACAAGGTGAGAAAATCAAAATTGCAAACATTGTCTGCATAGTTTGAAACCCTCAAAATGGAGGAAGAAGAAGACGTAGACTCATACTTTCTAAGAGTCGATGAAATTATGAACTCAATAATTGGGCTAGGATCTATAGTTAAACAGAAGGTTGTTTTGCAAAAAATCATGAGGACTATCCCACATGTTTCAACCCATAAGTTTCAGTTCTTGAGGACATAAGTGATCTCGACAATATGCCCAAATATGAACTATATGGGATGCTTATTGCATATCAAATGAGAATCGAATCTAAGAATGAATCTAGTAAGGTAGTTGTATTCAAGGCAACATGAAATCCTAAATTAAGTATAAATGAATGCAAAACTGTAGTTGGCCCCACAGATGAAGAAGATGCAAATTTCATAAGAAGACTAAAGAGAGGAAAAGGTAAGTATTAAGGAAAATTGACTTTTAAGTGTTTTAGATGTGGAAGAATTGGACACTTTGCATCCAAATGCACACATGATGAAAATAGAGAAAGAGAAAGTGAGGAAGAGTCAGAGCATCGAGAATGAAAATACAAGCATCAACAAAACAAAGACATGATCAAGAAAAAGTTTCAGAAACAAAATAAAATCTTGTACATTGAAGATAGAATCTATTCAGACGAATAAAAAATGGCACTCCAAGAGACGTATTATTTATGGCTCTAATTTAGGAAGAGAATGCATCAGAAGGAAATTCTTCAACCAAAAGAGCTCCTGCAAGTGTGTCCAAAGTAGAGAAGGAATGGACTTACAACATAATCTATCTGTCGTCTCCAAAATATGAGGAAAATAAAAGGTTAGAAGGCTCGAAAGATCTTTTCAAAATGGAGATAATTGTTGATAATAAAAAATCTACGGAGGAAGTTACACAATTCGCATCAAAGATTGATAAATTCAGTGTTTATGAAGAAAGTCCAAAGTTTAAAGATGAAGATAGTTTTGGATTCGATTGGAAGGAGAATCGATCAATTCTCTGGATGAATTAAAGAAGTCAAGAAAACAAAATAAAGAATTGAAGGAGCAACTTGAAGCGAAATAAATACTAATCAAGCAAAATAAAGATATATAGGAAGATTTGAAAGAAAAATTGAAAGTCATGGAAGAAGAATTGCATTGTGCAAATGAAAAAAAAATAGAAGAAAATCAATGTGCACTTAAACTATCATGGAAGGAGTAAGAAATGGTTAATGAACTATTATAGAAATAGATTGATCTCAAGGAATCAAATACAACTCAGGGAAAGGTTGAAGTAAGCATTGATGTAGAAACTCAACACAAGTTCAACAATATCTCAGCTATCTTGGAATAAATACTAAGTAGTTAATGATCTCCAAATGATAAGATAGGAATTGGATAGCGTGAAGTGATAGAGACATCTACAACAAAGAACTCAACCATCGGGACACTCTTTGCAAAAATCCTAAATTGTACCTAAGGAATGAAGTAACCTGGTATGCGAAAGCTCCAAATCACAATAGAATAATCAGATGTTGGAGATGCAATGTTGTTGGACATATAGCAAGGTATTTTCATTCTATAAAATTTGATGTGTGCAATAAGTATGGGCACAAGTTTGCTCAATGTTCTCTAAAGGGTAGCAACAAAAATTAGGATGGCACAAAATTGTTAGAATTTTTCCGACTCAAACGCAAAGAACAGATGTGCACCAGGAGCATGACAGAAGTGAGAAAAACAAAAATACCAAGAAGATATGGGTGAAGAGGACCCCTCAAGAACATGTAAAAGCTAAAAACAATAACTACTGTGGAGTATCAACAACAAGCAATTGTTGCTCACACTAATCCGAAAAGATTATGTAGAATCTTTGAGTTTGTAACAAGTATATTCAAACACTTAAGGATTGACAAAATAAGTAGATGTTCATTAATATTTATTTCAAGAATTGTTGTATGTTATTATTGTTAGCAACGAATAAAGTTATAAAAAGAAAATACACAAGTGATACATCATGATTTCATAAAAGGAGAAATGTATGTATTATATTCAAAATTATTATTACAAAATTGTGGAGCTTCGAAGCTCGTATTACATAAGGTCATTGTTGGGTGCCAAAACATAAAATTGAAGCTAAAATGAAGACGAATGAAGTTGGATCATAGATGAAGTTCGAGGTCAATGTCTTCAATATGATTGGAAAGAAGAGGTGAAAGATTCATACTTAAGTCTGCAGAATATGGCTTTGCAAGTTCATATAACTACAACAAAGAAAGAAGATTATGTGTTGAAGCTGATGAATTGGGTTCAACCCCAAGATTACTCAAGAGATTGAATGTGTGTTGTTGTTGATGTTCCAAAACTTCCATCCACCTACTTAAATTATAAAACGTATCTAAAGTAGTTTGATTGAAATAAGACTATTCGAACCAAGGAAAAAAATTTGATTCCTTCGCCTAATTTTTCCAAATTCCTATGTCCATTCGCAATCGTCCAAGGTCTACTTGTTGTGATTGAAAGATTGTGCGAAGAATGTCAAGAGAATTTTTTTGATGTTGGAAATAGACCATTATGATGAGAGAGGTATGCAAAATTGAAAGACAAGATGCAAATCACAGTTCGATAGAGTAAAATCGGGGTGGTGAACTGAATGGGAAATACCACAAATTTATAGAACAATGAAGAAGTTGAGAACGCACTTGAACATAAATTGAAGGGATGTCGAAAGCTAGTGAATTTATGCATTGCAGAGCCTAAGGAAAAGTACGTTAGGTTAAACAAAATTAAACACACAAGAAAAAGAGTGTTTTGGAAGAATGATGATGGAATAAAGATGACAATATGAATCCAACATGTGGATGAGACTTTGGGAACATCAACTTGTTAATGCACAAAACAGATCAAAAATATGTGTGAATTTATTGCATGAAGTAAAAATACCTCTTATCTTTAGCTCGAATACAAGACATCTTACAGAGTCCATTAAATCAAGCGAAAAGAAATTAGTTCCCTACAAGTGACGCAGAAATGAAAGGACCTGCGACCTGGGAGCACAAAGCTAGGGGAAGACTGCAATGCAAAAGGATCCTTTTGCATTGATGTCAAAGGGGGGGGGCGGGGGAGTCAACAGAAGGTGAGCAAGAGAGAATCTGAACTGAAGAAGATCCCAATGAAAGGGGGGCCATTGAAAGGGGGATCCTAATTGTGTTGAAATCAATGAAAAAGGGGGGATTGTTGAATATATGTTGTCATTGATATCAAAGGTCAAAGATCAAATACCCAAGTTGAATATATGGAAAAGATAAAATATGGACAAGATAGATCAAAAGTGTCAAGAGATCAAAATATGGACCAGAAATCAAGACCTAACCGGTTCAAAGACCATTATGGCATTGGTCGCATTTGCACACATATTTATGTACACAAAAAAATAATTGTAAATAACCATAAGTATCATAATTGTGAATTAACAAAATTGTGTGCACAATAGTCACACAAGTTGGTGGCATTTATGCATCTTAACATACTAATATGGATTACAAAAGTGGCACATCGAAACAAAGATTAACTTGTCGGAGACGCAATCCGACATAATGATATCTGAAGTAAACAGATTTCAGAAATGGACACATTTCTCAAGTCAAGAAGGTTATAAATAGGCAAGAGATGATCTTTGTGAAGCAAGCTTGTGGAAGATGATGATATAACTGTTTGAAAAGCTTTAGAGTCTTTTTTTTAGGGTATCAATGGCTCATTGATAGCAAATGAATATTCTTTTGGAGCGAAGCCACAATGCAGGATGAACAACACTGGTTGATAGAATACCCAAAGTATGGATGTGTGAATAACAAGTATAATTGTGCAGATCACTGTTATATTCACATATTGTATTTTGAAGAAAGATCCGACGTGGAAGACACATACATATTTTGAAGAAAGGTCTGACGTAGAAAGACGTAGCTGCATTTTGAAGAAAGGCCTGTCTCGGAAGAAACAAATGTATTTTAAAGTAAGTTCTGACGCAGAAAGACGCACATGTATTTTGGAAGGAAGGTATGACGCAGATATCCAGGCGCAGACTGACAAACGAAGATATGAATTGTTTTTTAGCAACTGGTTTACACATATACGCAAACACATAAAAGAAGAACTCAGTAGTTACATATTTTGAAGGAAGAGCATTTCATTACTTGTTGTACTCTCACATTTCTATCAGAGAGGCAGGATGGGGAAAGGATCAGGGGGATCAAACCTACTTCTATTGGGTGTCAGAGAAGTATCAGGGTGTAGATAAATCCAAGGGATCACGATATCCTTCCAGTGGGTGCTAGAGAAAAAAAGGAAGTTGTCACTTCCACACCTAGAGAGCACAGTTCTTCTGTGGATTTGATCTTGAAGTGACAAGTCGTAGTTTTCATGAAAAAAACAATCTCTCTTTAGGTCGGTGCCTGAAGGTCGTAAATTGGAGCTTACACAGATAGAAGTTGTTGTAGGTTGGTTCCAAATACTGCAAGTTGGACTTGAGATCAAGTGAACATATGAATGAACTGGTGCTCATCATCGGAGACTGTAATCTCCCATTGATGTAACTTTTCATATAAATATAGATATACACTTGTTCTCATATATTTGTGCAGTGTTATTTTTATTGGTGTGTTTATTTAAAATCTGAAAATCTGCATATTTTGGACATTTTTGCGTTATTACTGATTCACCCCGCCACCCCCCTCTCAGTAATAACTTAATACCGACAACGTGGAAAATTTATGTAGAAACCTAATCTATACGAGAGGCAACCCTACCACATGGTGTTGCATCTCGATAGGTCTTCTTTATATGGATAGGTCAAACACCAGTGGTTAGACTAGTCAATTTACTCTCAATAGAGCTAGTCTGGATTTTCTCCCTCTATAGACTGCGATGCTTATATTAGGACACTTGGATGGCTAGTTGGTCGCACTTGTCCTACATCTGCATCATGTTTTTATGTTAGTACGTGGGCCTAATGGTTAAGAGCATGTGTTTCCTCTTAGGAGATCACAGGTTCAAATCCAGAGGGAGGTAGTGTATGTACACCTCTATATACTTTAGCAGTTAAATCGCTACGCAGAGGGGGGTCCCTTGTCCCACAAACAATGAGGTCTCATACACCAATTTGATGTCTCGTTTAGAGATGACCTTAAAAATAAATTATTATTATTATTATTACTACTCGCATCTTAATTTTTTTTTAAATATTAAAAAAAATGAAAAATGAAATATAACAAAATAAAACCTTACCAATTTGTTCCCATGCGCCTCAAGGAGGAAGCATGAGGTGTGGATCACCGCGAAAGTCCAATCCCACATAGGGGAACTCCTCTATCGTTGGGATCTATCGACTCCAGCAAGAGTGGAAGTCTTCATCAAAACCCACGCCATCGAACCAACCTTAGTTCATGACGGTTGAAGGGAGGAAGTGTAACTCTCTCGGGCTCATGTATGGAATCCTCTAAAAAAGACAAGGCAAGGATACAAGAATACTACCATATCTGAATTTCTTCACCGGTCCTTACCTATTTTACATTCCGTCAATCTGTGAACCAGTCTTTTGGGTCCCTGAAACGCAGTAAGTATTCACAGAATCTTGTATCGATAGATAGTGCCCATACCCCTCAATAAGTCAATCTTTCATATTTATTGCTTTCCCTCGTTGAGATAATCCAGTAATAAAATAGATATCGTCAATGGTAATCTAAAGAATTCCCCCCAGAAGGTTAAACACACCTTGCTTAGAAACCATTCTTGGAGTAGAGGCTTTTGTGCCATCATGTTTGCGGTACAAAATAATTTCAATAACCTGCATCGACGCAACGAAATTAATGTTAACAGGTGGTCACCCATTGCATCTCTATCAAGGTCTTTCATGCCAAACAAGATCCATCTCTGCAAAAAAACTTTGAGTGTTAGTAACCAAACGTTCAAGTTTTATGTTTTTCATTGCGTTATACATTGGTCGAGTAATGGACACTTGCATGCTACATGCAGTTCACCCAATATACTATTATGTTTTTTCATAAAAAACACAACCCGGTATTTTGCCACCATTGTGTACGTAGTGAGGTTGTAAAATAATTAAAACACCTAAAATATACCCTAAAACTTGAAATAAAACTATTGAAAAGGACTAAGAAGGAGAGACAATCAACCTAGAACTATAGATGCAAAACTGGTCAACTAGATTGGACGCAATTGATGGTCAACTAGATTGGACGCAATTGATAGTCAAACTTTTAGGGATTTTTGCTCCTCACAAGTGCTAAAATTGCAAATTAACTATTTTTTCTATTTTTGGTACAATTAAATGAACTATTTTTTCTATTTTTGGTACAATTATTTTAGTTTACCCATTTTTTATATAGTTTCACATTCTGATTAAGCCATATTTATGTATTGATATTTTCAAGGAGGTTGATGGTGAAATAAGGTTTTTCATCCATACATGATCTAGACTAGAAGGTTTGTAATCCTATCTAACATATCAGTTAGGTCATGCCCATTTTTGCACTTTACATTTTGACCTTACCATATGTGACACCTTAGGACCAATTTTTCATGGATTGCGACATTACCCTTCTTACTATAAAGTATTATTGTTTTTTCCTCCATGAATAAGGCCTATTTTGCATGGGTCAACGTAGTTGGCACTTATATTTCATTTTAGCGCCTTTGCCTACGCTTGGGATAGATTAGGGAGCCTTAGTAGTTTTGGTATGACCAAAAGAAAAGAAACCTCATATTTTTTTTCTCATTATTCTGACTATCCCTAAAAGTATCCCACTCTTATAGAGTTTTCTTTAAGATATTTTCAAACTCTTTAAAAGTGAAAAGATTTTCAAGTTAGCTTGTCCACTTCAAGCGCATCAAATGAATTGAAAGTACATCCATACGGTACAATTTTAACCACTTTTTGGGCCGTGTGGATTACTTATGAAAAAGGAATACTCTAGTTCATTGTGGCTAGAAGAGTTCTCATGTGTATTCTTTATCCTTTTTTCGGGTGTTGAAGATTAAATCTACGAAAAAGAACATCCCCTAGAGTCTTATTTAAGTTTTCAGACTCTTTAAATGTGAAAACCCTAATGAGCATTTATCAATCTAGGCTCGTTAAAAATCCACGGAATGATGTATAGAGTCTTCTTTAATTTTTTTAGACTCTTTAAAATTGAAGACACTGACGATCACTAATTGATTCAGGCTCGATATAAAATTCACGGATCAATATTTTATCAAGCATCTTTCTATTTTTTCTTCAAGATCGTTAAAATAGGAATAAAGCTTCGAGTTTACTTTTTCAGACTTGTTAAACCCTACGAACAAGATCTTATCAAGCATACTTTTATCTCTTTCATTCTCGTTAAAAAATGAAAAGTTATTTAAAAAGAGAAAAGGGAAGAGGAGGATCTCAAACGTCTCTCCATAAAATGACAGCAAGTTAATATGTCCTTGAACAAAATTAAAACACCAGTTTTGAGTCCCTCAACAAGTCGGGTTCTAGTTTTTGGCCTAAGGCTTAAAACTAGTCTCATAATTTTACTCCTCTGGTTGGTTACTCTTCCAATGATATAGAGAATCTATTTATGTCTCCTACATGGCATATGTATATTATCAATCCATTTGTGTCCACATATGCCTAAGTTACTATTGTGCCATGCTCTCTATTCAAGGATATCACATGTTGTTATCCCTAAGGTATGCACTAGACTACTATAGGGAACTTAGACAAAAAGGATGAACATATTAGCTTTAATTCTAAGAGGTTGAAGGAAGGTCAAGCAAAGGAAAGTCTATGTGTGTTGGTTAAGTAATACATATAACAATTTAAAGATCTATGAACTTGAAACTTCAAACCATGAACTGAATGTGCGTCCAAGCATTAAAGACACATATGGCCATAAACACATGAAAACAATAAGCTACAAATCCCATGCATTCATATAATTTACCAATCATATAAACAATGTTATATGTAGGAGGATTAAGAAATTAGATTACTATTTATAGGCCATTCACACATACAACATACATGCTTTATTTCTACAATATGTATCTATGCAACACATATAATTTCTGTAATCAAAAGGAAACTAGTATTAAACAATCAATATGGCACAAAGTTCACAATTTATATATTAAGATGTTCATGGAAAGATGAAAATACTGCTTACAAAATATGAAAAGCTTCACTTGCTTTTCAAAATTAAACCCCACTTCCCAGCTTTCCAAAAGAAGAACCCCTTGTTCTTCCTTTTTACAAGGTTTTATAGAAAATTACATAATCATAAAGATCTAAAACCTATGGATCTGAAAACTTCCCTTTATACATTTAGAAATATCTCATCCCAAATTGAATTGCTGAGGTGGCCTTTCAATTGTTGATTTGTCATTTTTGCAAGAAATTAATTTTGGTGAAATCCAGAAAAATAGGCTCTAAACATACATTCGAATATCTCAAACCATGATATTTTTACAAAACCAAGAGAGGTTTTTGTAAATTACCTCATTTTTTAACTTGGTTTTAAACCGATTCAAGATATTTACTTTTTTTGGGTCATAATTGGCTCCCAAACTAGATAACTCAAACAGTCACCTTAGGAAAATCTGGTAAAATCCTGAAAAATAGGCCTCTAAATTCCACATGTATCTCCCAGAACGTAGCACATGTGTAAAAACTGGAGTATTTTTTTGTAATTTAACTTGTTCCCTACAAAAACCTCTTTTTGTTTTCAAAAATTCTTCTCCATCTTCTCGAAATATATGTCCTAAGTCGATGGATAAAACAATCACCTACAGACAGTTCTATAGCACACTGTCACCTATAGGTTTTTTCTGTAGCGTAGCTACGAAATAGTTTGGTATCACAATCGTAAAACTGTTTGGTAGTGCAGCTGCAATACCATTTCACAGTGTTGTTTCCTCAAAACAAGCCTTACCTCGTGGCTAACTTTCACTTTCCTCAAGTGCATAGATTTTAAACCAAGGAAAAGCACTTGTAAACTCGTAGCAAGCTCTATGCAAACTTTGTTCCAATTCAATATGCTTAACTAACTAATTATCTCATTCAAAATAGAAAGAAATAAATAAAGCATAAAAAAGCATAGAAAAACTTTAAGAGTAGATACTTGTCTCGGGTAAAATTCTTGGGGCAAAGTTTTTGAAAGTAGACAATCCTAGGTGCATAACTAGGTACTAACATTGGCTCCTACAGCGGATTATTAGATTATGGCAGGAAGATCTTGGGCCAAAAACAACCTTCACATAAATTGCACAAGAGAAATAAAGAGGAGAATAAGTGAAGAACAATATGAGAAATATTCCATTAAATGATTATTCACATTATGGGTGAATATATAATACAACATCAATGAATAATTCAAATACCTTCTCAGGAATTTGAATCTACCAACCTAGACTGACTCTAGAGCTACCTAGGAGTGCGAGAAACACCATAAATAGTTAATTAGTGCAACTCCATATCACTAAATCGGTTAATAACCAGTTATAGTCAGTTATCTTCAATTACAATCAGTTAACTGAAAGGGTAGGTGAGCAAGGGGCCCATGTTCCCATGAATCATGCAAACTAGCGCTAAAGACACTGGAAGTGATCTAACTGATGGGGATCGAAGTTTAACTAAGGATAATTAATCACCTACTTGGGTGAATTGTTGGACACTGCTGGTGGCACTCCGAGTGGGTTCCTATAAAATAGGGATTGATCCTTGGAGCTCCAAAAAGCATGCAGATAGGTGCAGTAAGTGGCAGATTTCCATTGGTCATGTCCCCCATGCAGTAAGTGGCAGATGTTCATTAGTCATGTCCCCCGTGCACTGGTAAAGTGATGAGACCTCCTAAGCTAGGGAAATTAAACAAATAGACTTTATGTGGTAAAAAGGAGACAAATGGAAGATTAATAATAATCCTAACACCCCCCATTAATCCTAACTTGGACTACCTAGGCCCTGGTAACTAAGACCAAAGGTCACTCGTTACAATCTAAATGCAAAAATTATTTGTCCATGAAAAAAATGAGGAAAAAGGAAAAACCGTATGGGGGGAATCCTTCCTAAAAAATGGACATGGCGTCGAATTTAAATACATATCTTCACTTTGTCTTTGTTCTTCACTTGAATAAGCTGAATGTACTGCTTCTTGGTGAAAAACTTTGTAGATTTTTTGTAGATGCCTTGATCATGTATCAGATTTTCAATGTTGTGTAGACAAAAAGTATGAGGAGAAGCCCCTTGTAGCTCATCTTTTGGTGATGAAGGGTTATCATATGAGTGCTCTTTTATGTGACAACATAAAATCAGAGATGGAAAAGAGATATGTACAATCATCTCCTAACCAAAGAACATCAATGAAATCGGCAGGCACACTTTCTAGTGTAATGCATAATGGTGAACCTGATCATGAACCTTATTTCCAAACTAATGTGGAAATTTTCTAATTCTATAATAGAGCTTATTAGGCTCTGATATATCATAACTTAATTCATATGGAGCAGCAAGCAACCAAGGTATAGTGGCTCCAAAATCCGTTTGAGTTACACTAGGAATACTAAGTTCAACTAGTCTACATTGACAATCGAGAAAATCTAAGGGGCGCAAGGATCTAAAATTCGAACTAATAAAAGTTATATCAGACCCAAAAAATTTTAACAGTAGCCCACTTATAGCCAATGATAAGGAAAACCAACCAATCATACAAATCAAAGACATGATAACAACTTTCACCAGTGATACAGTATAGGAAACCATGACATTGTATAGTTTACCCGCTGAGGAGTTTGGGAGTTGTAGGGTCGTATGAGTATCAAATGGATGCGATAGAGGTGTCATAACATGCATATTAGCCTGCATTTCATATTATAAATTAGAGAAATAAGAATCTGAATGGATTTTGAAGGATTTGGATGAAGACAAGTCAAAACTAGTGGTAAAAAACTAGTATTGAGAGGAGATGGCTTTGGGAGACTGATAGGTATTTTTTCAAGGGGAGGAAAATATATTTATGATTATGATATATAAAAGTGAGTACAAAAATCAGAGACATTAGAAACATACTTTATTTTAGAAACCAATGCATGAGCATCATTACCTTCGAATTGCATAGTGTTACAGTGCCCCTGGGGATCAACATATTTTTCCCTTCTTGCAAAATCTGGCACATCAATGTTGTTTCTTTCGAGCAACTGAGTCATGATGTCCATTTTATTTTTAAAGCAAGAATTGTCATTGTGAGAATATTTTCTGCAATAGGTACACTGATATCTTCCTTTATTGTTTCCCTTCTTCTTGAAATTCAAGCCTTCATCAATAGAGTTCAAACCTTCATCTTCGGAGTCTGACTTTAGCTTTTTATCCTTCACTTTTAGCTTTCCTTTGGACTTGAGATTCTTGCCTCCAAGAGAAGCAAGCACGTGATCCTTTGAGGTTTTGAGAGTCCCCATTTGAATCAGCTTGATATTCTCTTGTGTGAGAGAATCTATGAATGCGTCAAAGGATGATATCCTCCAATTTCAAATTGCAAGCTTAGTAGCATAGAATGTTGACACAAACACTGAGTATTCCGGACCCAACTTTGATAGAATGGAGAGGATTAACTGATCTTCTTCCTTCGTAATCCCACAACGCTTGAGCAAAAGTACTAGTGACTTAAACTTGGTGATAAATTCCTCAATGGTTTTGAATTCACTTGGTCTCAACGAGATCAACTCATTCTCCAATTGATGTCCTCTAAGATCATCTTGCTTTCCAAAGAGGGATTCAATTTTGATCCACAATTCATTAGGGCCTATCAAGCCGTCAAGATGGAAAATAATTTCTGGAGAGAGAGAGAGCAAGCCATAAGCTTCATCCTTCCTGTTATGCCACCTTGCTTTCTCAACAAGAGAATTAGGCTCGATTTCTAAGGCCATGGTAACTCTGTAGAGACCTCTGTTGCACAATAGTATCTCAATCTTGGCTTTCCATTCATAATAATTGAATGAAGTCAAGTTTACTATCTTATATAGATCAATGCTCTGCTTCTGTGCTGCTGGTGAGAGAATTGAATACCTGCACAAAACTAGAAAGACATTTTTTGTTTATCTTGACCAGGCTCTGATACCATATTAGATTCTACCAGGTAGATCTTGGGACAAAAACAGTCTTCACATAAATTGCACAAGAGAAATAAAGAGGAGAATAATTGAAGAACAATATGAGAAATATTCCATTAATTGATTATTCACATTATGGGTAAATATATAATACAACATCAATGAATAAATCAAATACCTTCTCAGGAAGTTGAATCTACCAACCTAGACTGACTCTAGAGCTAACTTGGAGTGAGGGAATCACCATAAATAACTAACTAGTACAACTGCAGATCACTAAATCAGTTAATAACTAGTTACAATGAGTTAACTGAAGGTGTAGGTGAGCAAAGGCACCCATGTTCCCGTGAATCATGCAAACCGGCGCTAGAAACACTGGAAGTGATCTAAATAATGGGGATCGGAGTTTAACGGAGGATAATTAAGGACCTACTTGGGTGAACTACTGGACACTGTTGGTGGCACTCCGAATGGGTTCCTATAAAATAGGGATTGATCCGTGGAGCTCCAAAATGCATGCAAACATGTGCATTAAGTGGCAGAAGTCCATTAGCCATGTCCCCCATGCAATGGTAAAGTGATGAGACCTCCTAAGCTAGGGAAATTAAACCAATAGACTTTATGTGGTCAAAAAAAGACAATGAGAAGATTAATAATAATCCTAACATAGATGGCATGCTCCCTGTAAACTTCCAAGAATTGGAGACCATGTGCCTAATCCATCCATGCCCCTTCAAAGCTTCTCTGCTCTAAAACATCCACATCATGGCAACTTAAAGTTGCAAGCTAAAACAAACTATCATGCAAGCAAACTATAATTTGAAAATCCACAACTTTGTACATCTCCTTATCCAATGGGCTTTCGATTCATTCTCATGTTAATCTACTAAAAACCAAATCAAATTGTAAACCACACTTGTTGAAAATTGTATGCTCGAAAGAGGGAGATTATTTATATACAACACGTACTCTTACCGGTTGAGATTCTTGATTCATGTGAAAAAACACTTCCAATGCAACCATTCCAATAACCAAATTACTAATTGTTTTCTGCTTTCACTTTTGAGTACAAGAAGAACTTGAAAGACTGAAAGGTTCGTAAGATAATGCTTAAGGAAGTCATGCTTACAACTTTGGAATCTTTCCCTTAATAGGTCAAATACATAGAATTCATCATTCAATTTTAACTCCATGTAGAATGCCACTAGATCATAAAAATCATAAGATTCATACCTGGATTGATAAGAACCACAAATATGAGAAATATATCCTTCAATTTGATCATAATAACTGACTATTTGTTGTATGTTTTCTATTTGAGTGAAGACACATGGTTTCATCCCTTCTTGTGATTCTTGATAAGAAAAGGCGCATTCACCATCCCTTGGATCAGATTGCTTTTGTGCAACTACTGCTCCACCATTGATTCATTTTTTTGTTGAATCAAGAATGTTATATTCAATCTTGCTAATCTTTCAAGTTTTTTGTTTTTGAATCTCCTTTTTATTCCCCTCATTCCTTTTCTATGATTATGATTCATAGCTGTCATTTTCAGGTTTACTGTAGAGAGGTTCCCTACGTGCTGATTTAGAAAAGTTTCCATGTAAGCCATCTTCAAGATAATCATGAGCATAAGCGGCCTAATGAAAATGAGTAAGAAAATTCACAGCAAGGATATTTGTATCCTCGTAATTAGAAATTTTTTCTATTTGACATTTAAAATCATCCTGTAGACATAATTTATGAACATATACATTTTCTTCAACCATAGTAAAATCTGAATGAGAAGCTTTAAAATCTGCAGAAAAAGGCAAATTTGATACATCAATGTCTTGAAATAAATGGAAACTTTGAACTTGATTATTGCTGTTCATAACCGCCATCGTTTGGATCATTGTTGCTCAAGTTAACAAAAGTTGATATGGGAATATTCTCTTCTTCATCTGGGTGCTTATTAAAGATAGGTTGATCTTTAAAAACTTCATAAAGTTGAACTTCAGCAACCCTCATTGCATAATGCTCTCGAAGTAATGACTTAATATTGACAAGTTGGCCTTCAACAACCTCTGGAACTACAGTCCCATCATGACAATAATTGTTTGAAACATCCGCTGCAAAAACAAATGCATCTACAACATTGATGCCAATATTTTTATCAATCATATCAGCAACAAAGTATTTTGAAGCAGTGGCTTCTTCTTCGTCAAGTTGATGATAACCCTCGGCAAAAAAAGCCTTATAAAAGTATCCTATAAAATTTACAATGAAATCATCCTTATGCTTATCAAGAAAATAATCAACTTCATGAAAATCATCCTTGGGAAAAGGACAATTTGTTTTACTAACTGAAAGATATGGAGAAAGAGTGGCATATGGAAAAGATATATCAAGATTTCAAAAAGGATGAAAACCCAAAATTTGATATATGTTGTTCACACCCTTCCTTTGGTTCCTCTATATGTGAGATTTGAGCATGAAGTCTGCAGCAAGCTCATAGGTTGTCTTCAACCTTAGCATCTGAAAACATATGTTGCGAGGAACAAGATTTCCTCTCTTTGAGAAAATTAACTAGATCAAGATGTTGATGAGATGTTGCATAACATAACATGGCAAGTTTTTCCAGAGGTTGAATATCCTTGGGAATGCTAAAATAAAAACTATGAACCTTCTATTGAACTTAGAAAAGACTTAAAAAGAAACTGCTCATAGTACTTTTTCACTCCCCAATATCTCAAGAAAATATCATTAAAATCTGCCCATGAATCTATTGAACCTACTTCCATTATTTTCAACCATAGTTAAGCATATTCGTGTAAAGATTGGAAAAATGTTCTAGTGAGCACATCCTCATGGATGATTTCAAAATTATCTATGAAACATAGAAAGGAATCCATGCTCAGCTGTCACATGATAATTTCCATTGAGCCTAGGAAGGTAATCTAAAAAAATATGAGCAAAATCATGGAGGATAAAAGGAAAATTTAAAGGTTTATAACCTTCTTTGATCTTGGAATGAACTTTAGTGAGTTGGTTACAAGATGGAACAATGGGTACATGAGATGATAGATCAACTTCAATGGGTTTATATGATAGATCATCTTCGGGAGGGATTGAGATATGTACATCATGATCCTAATATGTTTCAAATGAGGGAATAAGATCAATGATGCAAGAAGAGGAAAATCCTCATTTCTCAAAGAATAATATACAACAGTAGGTGTAGGCTTATGGTCACCTAAATAGACAAAACATAGAATGATACTTTTCACATGCAATGGAAATGAGAGGAAGGAGATGATAAATAATAATAAAAATTCATGCAGAAAATTTATTACCTGATACATGGTCTTTCCCTTCCAACTTTTCATCTTTCTGAAAGCCAAACTGATCCTTAAGTGAAGTCGTTGACTTTGGAGACACCCGATAAATAATTTTGCAGTATGTACTATGTCACCAGCCCGTGTTCACCATCAAAGATTGGATATGATCGTAGGCATTCTCCTAAGGAATATTTCTTCAATTTTGTCCTCAGCAATGACGCAAGAAAATGTTATCCCTAAGGTTTGCACTGGAATTCTATAGGGAAAAGATAGGGAACTTAGAAAAAAAGGTTGAAAATATTGGTTTTAGTTCTGAGTGGTTGAAGGAAGGTCAAGCCAAGGAAGGTGTATGTGTGTTGATTAAGCAATACATATAACAATTCAAAGAGCTATGAACTTGAAAACATAAAACCATGAATTGAATGTGTATCCAACATTAAAGACATATTTGGACATAAACACATGAAAATAGTAAGATACAAATCCCATGTGTTCAGATAATTTTCCAATTGTATAAAAGTGTGATATGTAGGAGGCTTAAGAAAACATATTGCAAATTACAGGCCATTCACACATACAACATACATGCTTTATTTCTGCAATTTGTAACGATGCAACACATTTGATTTCTGTAATCAAAATACAACCAATAGTAAACAATAAAGATGGAACGAAATTCACAATTTATATATTTAGACGTTCATAGAAAAACTAAAAGATTGCTTACAAAATCTAAATACCTTCACTGGCTTTTCAAAATTAAACCCCACTTCAAAACTTCCGAAAAGAAGAATCCCTTGTTCTTCCTTTTTACAAGGTTTATAGAAAATTACATAATAATTAAGATCCCAAAATTATGGATCTGAAAACTTCCTTTTCTACATTTAGAAATATCGCATCCCAAATCGAATTGCTAAGGTGACCTTTCAATCGTTAATTTTTCATTTTTTCAAGAAATTAATTCTAGCGAAATCTAGAAAAATAGGCTTTAAAAATCCATTCGAATATCTCAAACCGTGATAGTTGTTAAAAACCTAAGAGGCATTTTTGTAAATCATCCCATTTTTTAAGTGGGTTCTAAACCTATTCAAAACATTCCCTTCTATTTTTTCATAACTGACTCCTGAATCTGATAACTTAAATAGCCACCTCAAGAAAATCGAGCAAAATCCTAAAAAATAGGCATCGAAATTCCACCTGTAAAAAATACAATAGGTTTTCGTAATTTGACCCGTTCCCAAGAAAACCCTCTTTTGGTTTTCAAAAAATTTTCTCCAGCTTCTCTAAATATATACCTGAATTCGATGAGTAAAATAGTCACCTAATGCTAGTTTTGTAGCGCACTGTCACCTATAAGCAGTTATGCAGTGCAACTGCAAAACAACTTGGTAGCTCATTTGTAGAATAGTTTAGTAGTACAGCTGAAATGCCATTCTGCAGTGATGTTTCCTCAAGAGAATTCTTACCTCATAGATGACTTTCAACTTCCTCAAGTGCATAGATTTTAAACCAAGGAAAAGCACCTACAAAGTGATAGTAAGCTCTATCGAAACTTTGTGCCAACTTAACATGCTTAACTAACTAATTATCGCATTGAAAACAGAAATAAATAAATTAAGCATAAAAATACACAGTAGAACTTTAAGAGTAGATACTTGTCTCAAGTAAAATTCTTGGGGCGAAGTTTTTGAAAGTAGACAATCCTAGGTGTAGATGTATGTACTAACACCTGTGTTGACCATTATGCAGTTTCCTTGAACTCATAGGTCGGCCATTCATGGTGCAAATGTTTTTCATTATGTACTCAATCCTACTCCAAATCAAATTAGTTCTTGATTGCTCCTTGTGTTGGATGATGGAGGATTCCTCAAGGCCTTCCTTACAATGGGATTCTTCCCATCGAATTCAACTCATCTTTCTCTGGGATTGAAGTTTAGAGTTTCAGTAGTACCTTGGGGATTGCAATCATCAATGGAAATTTATCTTGCTATCAGGTAGCGGGAATACCTCAATGTCTCCTACTCAATGGATTCTTCATGCATTCGAATTCAAGAACATACATTCACACTTGTTAGAATGTATTAGGTACCTTGGGACCCATTTTCATTATCAGTTTGTTCCCTCATGTTTGCTAACGATTTGCATTATTGATCAATAATCAAATAGCTTCTTCCATGTTACACTCCAACTCATTTATTTGCATGCTATGGATTCGTACCACTTGGTTATTTGGATTGAATAACTTGAACCAACAGTAGCATTCTCTTTTTGTTACTTCCTGAGTTGTGCAAGATTGTGCCACCCTTCCTTTGGCACATGATGAGAAATCGATCCGCTGTGTTCTCTTGTGGCTATGATCTCTAGTTTTGACAAAGAACCACCTTATATTCTTGTGGCTATGATATTTTGTTGTACATGGATCCACTTTGTTATGGTGTGGCTATGATATTTTGTTGTACATGGATCCACTTTCTTATGGTGTGGCTATGATATTTTGTTGTACATGGATCCACTTTGTTATGGTGTGGCCATGATCCAATTATTTCGCATAGATCCACTTTGTATTTTTCATGGACATGATATCTCCATCAGTTATACATATGTATTGGATCCTTAATGTACTTTTCTGGAGGTCATGTTCTGTCATTCTGAACATGGACAACCATCCTAGGGAAAATATTTTATAACAACTTCTTTTTTTGTTTTAGGCACTTTTTTTATATTTAGATTCTTGGGTTTTTTGGGTTTATCGAATCCACAACCCAATATGTTTATAATGTATTTCATCCATCGTGTTCCCCTCTAACCTCATACATTAGGGGGAATCTGTTATAGCCCAAATTGACACTTCTTCTTTCATGATGACACTGAGTCTGTCACTCACACAAAAGGAAACTATGGATGGAAGAGCCTTGATTTAGGGTTAGATGCCACGACCTTGACCATTCACCAATTCCCTAGCACAGACAATTTTTGTAACCTTATGTTAATTAAAAAATGCAGTTGATGGTCAAGCAACATGCATGTTACACGTTGGTTGAATTTGTTTCACCAACGTTTTCAACAAAATGTTTTAAATGCACCTTGCTCTTTTCTGAAGTGTGTGTTAAATGCATGTTTCCCCTTTGTGACCAGCATTTTTAGTAAAAAAATTACAAAAAATAAAATAAAATCGAAATTGGGGAAGTTAGGGTGGTTCTTGTAACTTTCCCATTGGTTGCAACTTCCTCTCATTCGAGTATGATTATCCATTCCTACCATAAAACAAGGATGGTTGGCCATGAGATGGATTTGTTTTTACAAGTAATCTTATGTTGGAGGAATAATTGTATCTCCATGCCATATTTCCTTGTGCATATGCTATCCTATCCCCGATATACCCAAAGATCGGTTGGGTGTGTTGGAGAAGAGAAGCAAGGAGATCGAGAGTCGAGGTTTTTTGAGGTGTTAGTTTAGTTAGGAGGTAATATTGTAATTGTTTATGTTATCAATAAGAGAATTGACATATTTCCCTTCCCTAATTCTGAGTTTATGATCTTATTGATGGAATGGTTGATCTTTTATATTGAAAGTAATTTATATTTTTATGTTAGTGTTTTCCTTTCAATTTTTTTATCAATTTTATTATGGTTAAAATATTTTTAGGAAGGTATTATGTTGGGTTTGTAGGTTCTTAGAGAAAAATTTTAAAGCAAAGCTTGGGAGCAATGAAATCTAGGATCAAGCTACATAAATAAGGTGTCATATTCTATGTTTTAAACTCCCAGTATAAATCTGTGAGAACATAAACTTGTGTTTTCTTTCTGTAAGACATTATGTGTCTATATTGATAGACTTAGTATGTTGGTGACCTCAAACCCAAGCATATTATAGTTTTCCATCCAACAAAAATCTAATAACCGAGAGCATATACAAGATGTCCAAAAATGAAATCAAACACTAAAATTTTAGAAGTGAAAAAATATTTAGGACAAAGTTGAGTTTTAAAAAAAAGACATTTAAATAAGCAAGATAATAATGTGATACCAAGATAAAATATTGAGCAAAAACATGACACTGTGTTAGAAACATCATCATTATTAGAAGAGTGAGACCATGTTAGAATATTGAACAAAAAAAATGATAAAAAAAAATGATATAACTATTAGATATGTAAATATAGCCATCAAACAATTAATTCCTAAGCATAGGTTCATTTCTTAATGTCACCATTACCATGCTAAAGATCCATGCCTCTGAAAATGTCAAAACATCTTCCACACAAGAAGGTTAGAGACAAGTAAAATAGGAACAAGACAACCTCTATAAACATGATGAATAAACTAAGAAGTTAAACCCTAATTCAAAGATAACAAGAAGCTCATGACAATAATTTTAAGATAAGAGATGAATAAATCAAATATTTCTCACCAATGTCGAAACCTTAAAATGACAATAACGCAATCAATATTAATCAAAATATTTATTGTACCTATTTTCAAAAGTGGAGCAAACATTATCCATCCACTTAAATAGAAAAAACATAAATGTGGGCACTTTGTTGAAATATATTCACTCTATAGTCCATGGGGTTGTCACAAAAATAATGGGAAATAGTTGATTTTAAATCAGCAATATCTCCACTTTTCGTAATCCAAATGATATGAATTGTTTTTTGAAATTGAGTATTTTTGCTAGAGGAACTCAGATCTACAATTTGTTTTCCAAAATCTACATGTAAATCTTCAAAAATCGACCTAAAAGCCAGGCCCAATTTTACCTTAAACATTTCTCCACAAGGGTTAGGATTTGAAAAAAAATCAAATATGTAGCATGTTATCAAGAATATTGCACCTTCTGCAAACAAAAGTTGTTTCTCTAGTATGAATGGTTCAGATCCAGAACAAATGAGTGAACGACAAAAGATGAAGACATTCCCTGAATGCTATAGACACCTGGAATACTGCTTCGATCATGAACCTATGTACCTGTAAACAAGTCAAACATACAAGCACATCAAAGCTACCAGAAAATCATCTACATATCCATGCTAGTGACTAAGGAATCTAGCAACATATATATGTGAAATCAAAACAACAGATATGTGGGATGAAAATCAGATTTGCATTAAGAGTGTGTGAAGAAGCTTACAAATGTTGCCTTAGTGTCGACAAGCTCCTCCATGAGACAAACACTTCATCCCCAGAAGCTCCAACTTTGTTGTCTGTGCTCTCCAATGGTTTGGACTAGGTAGTCAATTCAACAGCATAACAATACCTCTATAGTTCTCCCCTTCAACTATGGATATGAACTTGTATTTGTAAGGCTCAATGGATAGGGATAGTTGAGAGAATGGTGGGTGAGGTGGCTCCAAGATCCTATCAAGGGGGGTCTCGAGCTCAAACTAACCCATAATGATAGGGATAAGAGAGGACACAAGGCTCAAGTTCTAGAAGCCTCGAGAAACTTCTCTTTTTCCCATTTTACCTGAGGTGTCGCTTTTGTTTCCTTATGACAGAGCAGTTTAGGTGATAATCGCTTTAAGAACAAAGCCTATAGGCAGTGCCACCACTTCTATATAACAGGATACAGGTGGTTCTGAACAAGGTACCGCTCATCATCCACAGGGTAAGCGCGGTGCTAGGTTTTTTCAAGTAGAATTGGTGAACAGAGCAAGTTCCCACTCCAAGTTTTGGGATTAAGGGAAAACATAGGGGTTAAGGATCTCATCACATGATGGTGATAGGATTTAGGTATAACAGAATGTCCCCCAAAGCATGAGGCTTAGAGGGATACGATAAGCGAGAGCTTTGAGAGAACAAGTTGTCACTTCGAGGTGAAAATATCAGCTCGATCGAAGAATGTCCTCAAGTAGGCATCTGTAGTACATCAATACTTTTGACTCATAGACAAATGTAATCAACTCATGGCTGCGGACCAATACAAGGCAGATCCATGAGAGGAATAAACAAGCATGGCTACTAGAATACAGCGTAGATCCATGTGATAGAGGACTCAAACTTGGACATAGCTACTGAACATACAATGTATATCTATGTCATATATATGCAAATTTGAGCATATCCACGACCATACAAATGTGGATCCATGCTAGATATACAAAAATCCATTGCAACCTGGGGAAAGCGATGAGTGCTAAACAAATACTTAGGGTCTTCATCTCGTCTTCCACAACGTACGATTCTATCCATGTGATTACAATGTTTTGAGGTCGAAAATGCTAGAAACCACTTGATTACTGACCAATGATGTGAACCGTTAATAAGCGCGACGGAGATCACCATTGATGTCAATGATTCCCAAGGTACCCTAGTACAATCTACTAAGTGTGAATAGATGTCTTGATGTCGAACACCCAGTCGATTCTATCGATCAAAGGTCAATGATGTGAACCAATGTCGAGAGCAAGATAATCTGTCATTGAGGCATACAGATCTCAAGGTACTAAATTTTGTTTGTAAGACTATTTCCTGGATGATGAGCTGATGTTGACGGGAATAGTCTCGTCGAAGGAGGGCCATGATGAGTCCCACATCGACGACACGAAACTCGGAACATAGTTCTGGAATGATGTGAATGAAGTAACCATAATACTGACACAAAGACTATTTTGATTGCAGAGGTAAAACTTCTTCAACTTCCCTTTGAACATTGGGCGGTACGACAAAAGACTTGGCAGCATGACTGGACCAAACAAACACACAGTGCGATGGTGGACAATGCATTCTTTTGAAAGACTCAAAGGAGTGACATGACTCATGAAAGTGGATTGTCATGGAGACCAGATGAATACCTAATTGACCATTAGAGGAATTTTAAGGTCTAAAATGGGCCTCCTAAGGAAAATAATAAAATAATAGTTAAAATAATAAAATAATATTTATTAATTTTGGAGGAAAAAAGAAAAAACTACTTTTTGTGTTTGTATTTTCGACATATCTTCCTGTGGTTTTACTCAAATTTCGATTGCGAGAGCTCGTTGGATGCGCAATTTGATTCCACATCCAACGATTACCCATACTTCATACTTTTGACAAACCCTGATTCCCCAAAAAAAGAAATACCTGAAAAAACATGATGATGATGTCATCATCACATTTTTTCAGGTATTTCTTGTTTTTGGGGCAGCAGGGTCTGTCAAAAGTATGTAGTGTGGGTACTCGTTGGATGCGGAATCAAATTGTGCATCCAAAAAGATCTTTCGATCGAAATTTGAGTAAAAACACAGGGAGATATGTCAAAAATACGAACAAAAAAAGTAGTTTTTTTTATGGCAAATGTGTCAATTCAACCATTATGGTTGACTCATTTTATTGGAATGCTATTGGTTCTTGAATTCGAACTCACAAGAGATTATTGTTGGCACATTTTCTTATAAGGCCCATTTTAGACCCCAAATTTCCTCTAATGTGAAATGATATGCAGACAAGTGCCATGTTCAAGGTAAAGACAAACTGCCATTTTATTTGCAAATGATTCCCTTCCCCTTTTCCCCATCATGGTTGATGAGTGCCTGTTTTCAGTTTTACAAGTTCAAAGAGGGTAACAAACACTCATTATAGCTCATCCGAAGACAATTCCAAACTCATATGTTTTACGAACCTGAGAGAGGAGGGGTTCGTTCCCAAAAGAGGGTCTCTCAATGTTTAATTTAAAGAGTCCAATGAAATAAAACTCGGTATTGATCATGTTTAGAGAGTCTGAACGACCATGGAAGAAGACTCCATAGGGTCATTTTTCATAAAAGAGTTCACCTGAACCGAAAAAGTGATAACCTACTATCAAATGAATGACTCTTCAAATGCTTTAATGAGTGTGAAGAAGACAAGATCACTCAACAATCTTTTCGTATTTAAGGAGCCCGAAAAGAGTTTAAAGAAGACTCCACCAGGTCTCTTTTCACAATGAGAGGTTTTACGAGCCTGAAAAGAATCAGAAAAGGACTCGGACCTTTGATACTAAGTTTCGAGAGCATGACCAAAGTGTCACAATAAACGCTCAAAATACTTTTCCCGTTTTATGGTAGTATGAAAAAGCAAAAATGAACTCCCAAAAATTTCCTACTACCGCTCTTCTATCCTACAACGACTTGAAAACAAGTGTTAAATTCTCCAATAACTGACATTAAAGAATTACAACTAATATATTTTGA
This sequence comes from Pseudotsuga menziesii, assembly GCA_001517045.1. NCBI lineage: Eukaryota > Viridiplantae > Streptophyta > Pinopsida > Pinales > Pinaceae > Pseudotsuga > Pseudotsuga menziesii. Next base: position 923,285 of record LPNX010581808.1, on the reverse strand, counting down.
GTAATAAATGATTTTAAAACAAAACTATAGCATGTCAAAGCCTAAAATGTATATAAAAGTCAAATAAATAGTAAAAAATCAAAACATTTTACCATTTACCCATAGTGGAGAGCCTTTAATGGAGCATTTTCTTGGCTAGATTTTAAGTTGTTGATATCGGGAGCATCCACTGTCGGATTCATGCACCGTCAATTCTAGGTAAAATTCTAGACCCTACTATTTCATTTCATGCCTTTAATTTTGATTTTTGGTGGTGTTTTGGGCTTATAAGGCGAGCCCTAAAACCATGGAAGCGAGCACCGCTCTTATCCCTTGTGGTATAAGCGGTACCCCACTAGAACCACGCTGAAAACACTACACACAAGCGGTGCCACCGCCTGTCCTCAATGGGACATGGGTGGTGCTGGCTGTGGATAAATATAAATGTATGCACAAGAAAAACTAGCTCATTTTTTATGATTTGGATGATTGGGAATGCTTCTAATTAGTCTTGTGATGGTTTTTGACAGGTTCTTATTGCTCAAATATGGTCATATGGAAAGAGAGGAAACATGACAACGACGATGCCTTCGTCAAATGAAACGCGGGTTGTATAGCCGTGTTGAGAGACTGTGGACTCTTAAAGTTCTTCCGCACACCAAGTATGGTGTCGCATGAGCGACTACTAGAACATATACTCCGGATGTGGAATCCAAAGGAACAATATTTTGAGGTTGGTGCTCATATATTGACATTTTAAGTAGAGTACATCTACTTCCTGACAGGCCTATTGAGACGGGGTGCTCCCATCTCTTTGACTGGTTCCTATGGAGGGGACATTACTACTCAGGAGTTGATAGACCGCCATTGCATTCCTGGGACCATGATATCAGGGAAGAAAATTCCCATAAAAGCAGTGGTGGATGGCCCTCTATGGATAATGTTGTTTACCATGCAGAGAGTGGCGGGAAGCCAAGGAGTACACCAGGCATCTAGAGCGCATATGATCTATGCCATAGAGGCCATGGCACCCACAGTTTTCAACTAGGCAGAAGCTCTACTTCTGATCTTCAAGGATCAGCTGACCAAGTGTCAGCAGGGGGAGCTGAAGAAATTTGGTTTTGGTTCCATTATAGCTTGCTTCTTTTTCGAGTGGGTTCCATAGATGAGACCCTAGGTAGCCTTTACAGAGTTGAGGGCACGGGACCCTCGCATGCATAGGTGGGTCCAGATTATGACCCATACTGGAGCGAGTAGAGGCAAGGTAAAGTTTGGTGACTCTTTCTTTCGATGGTTGAGAGATTAGCTCCTCATGGTGGAGGATTATACATATGTGGGCACTAACTTCAGTGGTGACCATGACCTACCGCTCCCACCTAGTGGATAGTGGGGTGATATCGGTAAGAAACAAAAACCCTAAAATGGAAATAGTGTTTTTATATTTTGATGTTTTATATTTTTTTATGTTTGGTAACGGGAATTGAATGTTTTCATGCAGACGTCGGAGCAGCACGACCTGGGGGTGCCTCCCCATTATACAGACGAGCTGAAGCCCATTTTGTACCATAGGGCGACGATGTGATAGGGGAGCTGGAGGATAACCTAGAGAGGTTGAATCTAGACATCCTGGACGCCTCGATCGATGACCTCCCACTGAGGTATCAGAGGCCTACAGTGGGAGTACCGGGTCATTTTAGCAGACTGCTACGTAGAGGAGCCCGGGTAGTGATGTGTTACCACAAGCATCACTAGATGATGAGTGCATGATGTATTCACTGAAAGCTGATAGATAGCTTCAAGACTTTTGTATGATGATTTTTTACCTAAAAGCCTATGCGCTTCAGATGAGGTCTCGTGACCTATTTTTTTGTAAAACATGTTTATATATATATATATATAGATAGAGAGAGAGAGAGAGACTTCTACTTGGTGTTTATACGTCTCAAATGGTGAATGTATTTTACATGAGTTTTATGTGTATTTTATAATTTATTTACAATGAACCATGTTTCATTTTCATGTCATGAATGGGCAATATGCCAGTCTAGGATGTAATTTTCCAATGAGTCGGCAACTGCATTATTTTCCCTAGGGATATTCCTATAGGTGATAGTTTCAAATGATCTTTATAACAAATGTACCCTCCGAAAGAGATAGAGAAGCACAGGATTCCTAATGGTATAGACATGGTTTAGATGAAAAACCACAAGTTGTGAGTCCATCAAGACCACCAAGTTGCGAACATCTTGGGAGGAAGCTTCAGTCAGAAGACCTATGACTGCTCGATACTCGGTGATGTTGTTGGTAGCGGGACCAATACAAACTGCTCCTGAACTGACCAAATCGTAAGCTAGGGAATAGAGAACCCAAGAAGCTGAGGCAAGATTAAAGGTGTGGCAGAAAGCACCATCAACGAAGCCATAGAAAGCCATCTACTCTGCACAACCAAAACATGGTATAACCAGATACAAACACTAAACTCAAAACCATATTGAAAATATTTAAGCACACTGAAATTCAAGTAATATACATATATACAAGATACCATCCAAGAAAGATCTAGGCATAGTACCTCTTCAGGTACAACCCATTGCGAGGTTGTCCTAAGGGGATTCCATCATAGTCCACGAGTTCGTAGGCCCCTTTCTCTAAAACTTTGGAAATGACGAAAGGACTGTACCACATGGATTCAAACTTTCCTTTCCCTAGTTTTTCATATCTCTGATCATAAGTCAAAACTAGGTCACCCTCGTTAAAGGAACGAGGTTGGACAGACTTGTCATACTACGCCTTAACGTGTTTCTTGTGTGCCTCATTAGCTAAGGCAGCACCTCTTCTAGTTTCTTCAAGGTTATTGATCAAGTATAAAAATCTCTCTTCCTCTGCGGAAGTGTTTGGGAGAAGTTCAACAACAAGTTTCAAGGGTGGAATCTGACATTGAATCAACAAGATATCTTTGAGTCCATAGACAAGCTAGAAAGGTGTGAAACCAGTAGTTATTTTCACCAAAGTCCTGTAAGCCCAAAGAGCAGAGAAAAGGATATGGTGCCAGTTGGATTTATGGTCTCCAACCATCCAATGAAGCATCATTTTCAAAAATTTGTTAATGGCCTCGAATTGACCATTATCTTGCAGATAATAGGGCGTAGATTTTTCATGATGAAAACCTAGCTTGGTGCTTAGTTCCTCCATCATTTGATTATGAAAATGTGATCTGTGATCAGTAACTATGGACTGCGGGACTCCGAATCTAGCTATCACATGATTGAACAGGAAGAGAGTGGAAGTCTTACCGTCCTCTGCATATGTAGGCATGGCCTCAGCCCACTTTGTAAAATAGTCAACGGCTACGATGATGTAACCATGCCCCCTGGCTGAGGTAGGCTTACAATGCATATAATCAATCCCCCATTTGGTGAAAGGGCCAACTACAATGATGGGGTGTAGCAGAGCAGGATGAGTGCGCTTTTTCGGATAAAAATGTTGATAGGGTGGGAATTTCTTAACAGCCTCGTGACAATATTTAAAGACTGAAGGCCAAGAATAGCCAGTGCGAAGGATTTTCTGGGCTGTAGCCATCCCAGATAAATGACCGCCACATGCTCCAGAGTGACAATCATTCAACACTTTTTCAGCTTCCTTGTGGGTAAGGCATCATCAGAGAATGGAATCGATACCACGTCTATAAAAAGTGTCATTCAATATGAGGTAGTATTTTGCATGGTGATGAATACAGCAACGATCGTCACGAGATAGAGTTGGCTGAAATCTCTATGTTTGGAGATAAATGAGAAAATCTCCATACCATGGGTCAGTAGTGCTTATCAGGAACAGGAATTCATTCAAGAATGAATCACTGGGCTCAGATTTCATCAAAGCACAGGGAAGATCACACATGAGCTCGGTAAAGACCAACGATTTCTTTGATGTGGCTTTAGAAAATTCCAGATCAAACTCTTGGAGTATGACTATCCATCGGGAGTACTTGCCCCAGAGCACCTGACGAGTCAGGATGTAATACATAGGTTTCTGGTCTGCCAATATGGTGGTTGTGAAAAGCAAAATGTAGTGACAAAATTTTTGAACAGTAATGATCGTGGCCAATGCTAATTTCTCCATGCGTGAATATCAAGTTTTGGAATCCATGAGATTCTTACTAGCATAGTAAATCACGTGCTCCTAACCGTCGGGATTCTCCTGCACCAAAACCATAGCGATGGTAGTTGTGGAGGCAGCAATGTATAAGAGAAAATCCTTTGAATAATCTAGGGGGTGTGTCATGGGTGAACGAGTCAGAGCGTGTTTGATATTATCAAAGGCACGTTGGGCTTGGTCATCCCAAAAGAATGGAGTGTCCTTTTTAAGGAGACGCATATAATCGTGTGTTTTCTCTGCAAAATTGTACACAAAACAGCGGAGAAATTTTTCCTTCCCTTGCAAACTTTGGAGTTCTAGAAGGTTGGTTGGGGCTGGTAGAGCTAAAATAGCTGCAATTTTTAGTGGATCTATCTGGATTCCATCCTTAGAAACCACAAAACCTAACAGGCATCCCACCTCAACGCAGAAAACACATTTATGAGGATTGAGCCGTATGTTATAATGACAACATCTCAGGAAAATGTCTCTAAGATGACCAGGTTGGTCCTCCTGTCGCTGTGAATAGCAGGGAGGTCATCAAGGTATGGTTCAACAATATGTTTTATATCATGAAACGCATAGGACATAGCACGCTGGAAAGTGGCTCTAGCATTTTTCAGGCCAAATGGTAACTTCCTATATGCAAAGGTTCCTTATGGGAAAATGAATCTTGTCTTGTGCTGATCGGTGGGTAAAATCTCAATTTGATTATAACTCGAAGAGCCATCCATAAATGAGAAGATGACACTTTCGGCACAATTGTCGATAATCTGGTCGATATGCTGAGTGGGAAAGTTGTCTTTGGGACAAGCTTTGTTCAAATCTCTGAAATCAATGCAGACTCTAATGGTGCCTTGTTTTTTATTGACAGGGACGATGTTTGATACCCATTTCGTCAAGGGTACGGGATAAATAAAACCTGCTTTGAGAAGTTTCTCTATTTCAGCTTTGATAGCTGCAGATTTCCATGGATGGACTTGCCTTAGTTTTTTCCTGACAGGTTTAGCAGTGGGATAGGTTTTTATTTCATGGACCACAATGGATGGGTCTATCCCCGACATTTCTTCATAAGACTAGGCAAAAATATCACGGAATTCTTTGAAAAGTGCTATGTATGCTTCAGATTCCTTTGTTGAGCAGTTCTGCCCAACATGAACATGCTAAAGGGTACCAGGCTTGGCTGATATGTCAATTGGATTTGTTTGAGTAATGTTGCATAGGTTTCCTTCAGAATCTGTGTCTTGCAACAATATAAGAGTTTGAGGTGTGTTGACAATATCAGTGAAAAAAAGGGATGCAAAATCATGGTCTACCGAACTGGTGTTGGGGAGGAACGAGGATCTATGATGATGACCCTCCCATGTAGGCTCATTCGTACTCATGATCTCCATAATGGACTCGTCGGAAGGAAAAGTCTCAGAGAGATAATCGAGAATAGGAAGAGAGGGTTCTAACTAGTAGGGTAAGTGGTAAGGATCCGAGGCCATCAGATGAAGCTCATCAGTGTGGTCATAGGAAAGGGTTTGAATAACGTTGTACATTTCTTCATGCGGACTCAACGAGGTGGACTCAACAATTTTTTTTCCCTTTGGGTCATAATAAAATGATGAAATCATATTTATTTCCGCCATGTCTGCATTAGGAGGAGTGGATAGAAAAATCCCCATAAGGGATGAATCCTTCAAACTGCCTACCCCAATCGACTGGTAAGGAGGAGGGGACTGACCTAACATAGGGATGTTATTAGCCATAGAGGTAGTAACATCCAGTGTACAAAAATCAAGCTGGTCAATGGTGACAATTCTCCCTAGATGTGGAAAATGGACAATTCGAAATACCATCGAAGCGACAACAATCATGGCGTAAAACCAATTTCTTCCTAGAAATAGGTTGTAATCTAGTGGGGCATTGACTACTTCCACTTGAATAGAAACAGCTTTGCCCCCAAGCTCGACTGAAAGGGATGATATGAGACCATGGGGCTGGAAACCTCATCCATCAAAGGCTTTTAGAGTCGTAGGTGATGTTACAAGCTCGAGAGAGCCAATAGCTTTCCAACAAGACAAGGACAAAACCGAAGATGAAGCTCCTTCGTCTAAGACAGTTCTAAAGACCTTCTTTCCTACTAATTTCGTTATGATTTGGAAAGCAAGTTTGTGAGGTAGTCTAGACTTATAGTTCTTGACATTGAAATGGATCAAATTAGTATTGTCCGGGTCTAAAGCTCCTAACGCAGTTAACAAGTCTTTGTGTTGTGTAGGACAACTTTGGAGTACTTCCAAGGTAGACATTGCAAATGGTGCCTGAGCAATATCTTCAACTACATTATAAAATTGAGCAGCTCGGGAATTAGGGTTAAAAACAACCTTCCTAAGAGTACTCTTGGGTGGACACAAAATCATGTCAAGATTAGGCTTCTCGATGGTTAGGGGAACAGTAGACGAGGACTCGAGAGAACCAGTCGAGGGAGCTTTTCCTAAAGAAGAATTGTCTTCTTTCTTGTCTATGGGTTTTTCATAATTCTGACTTCAAGTTTGCAAACTAATAGTATCTGAGGACATCATGTGAATTTTCTCTGAAGAACTAGAGTTTCCCTGATTAGACATGTGGTCTATCAGTTATTGTTGAGAGGGAAAAGGATCCGTGAGAACTACGGGTGTGGGATTAGTTTTCAAGAATTGGGTGATTTCGTCATGACGAGGACACTCTTTCGTGAAATTTTCACCTCTGCATAGCAGACATGGACATTTCACTTTTATTTTCCCTTTATCGTTCTCATTGGTGGTTGGTTTTGGATTCTCCTATTGGTTTCCAGGTCTTTTGTTCTTAGCTTTACCTTTCATTTTATTGTTGCCGAACGTTTGAATACTCTCAATGGAATTAACCTCGACGAAAACCTTGGGAGTTGAAGGAGTGGGGGTGGAAGTTTGGGGTCGCTTGGTAGGTTTTGCTGCCGACAGGGACTGGATTGAACCAATAATCCCATCAATAGGAGTTTATGCTGGTGGCTTGGTAGGATCAGTGCTTGGGCGATGAACTTAAGGGATCAAGTCATACAATGTTCCGGACTGGGAATATACCAAGTCTAGATATTGGGCTCAACTAATGGCTTGCTCTTCAGTAACGGCACCGCCCATAGCCACATCTTGCAAAATTGGAGGCAACAAAGATTCAGTAAACCAATAAGCTAACAACTGATTCGGGATAGGAGCCTTAATAAGTCTTATTTGCCTTCTCCACTCATGGATATGATCGGATATGTGGGTGGAGGTGTCTTGTCGCAGAGAAGTCAAGAGATCTATACCCATTTCATAATGGATAGGAAACTAAAAGTGTGTAAGAAACATAGTTTCCAACGAGCCAAAATCCACAAACGAATGTTGTGGAAGTTCAATGTACCATTTCACAGCGGTACCGGTCAAAGTTTGCTGAAAGAGTCTTAAATGAACTGAATCATCCATAAGGGAGTTTCAAGAACACCACAAATGGAATGTCATGACATGGTTTTTCAGATCATTTCCTTACTTCCCATCAAACTTTGGAATGTCCGATGGTAACTTTACTGAAATGGGAGGCCACGAGGGGTTATGTCAAATGGGATCATTAATCAACTTGGACAAATCAGGCAAGTCCAAAGTTTCTAGGAAAGGTAACTAACAATTAGGTTGTACATACTAGTAATATTGATCTAGAATATAAGTACCATTAGGACCATAAGTATACTGATAGATAGGTTGTTGTGATGAAGAACCACCGAAAGATCTGCCTACAAGGGGTTTATTTCTGGGATCAGGACCATTAGGACCATCGAGGCCTCTAGGAGGAGGACCACCAAGGCCTCTGGGACCACCAAGACCACCTAGACCACCAGGAGGAGGACCACCAAAACCTCCGGGACCCCTAAGAGGTAGACCTCCAGAGCCACCGGAACCACTAGGAGGAGGGCCACCAGACCCTCCAGGACCACTAGGACCATTAGGACCATAAGGAGGAAAGACACCAGTCCCTCCAGGACCATTATAACCCCCAGGGAGAGGACCTCCATAAGGTGGTCCTTCGGCACCCCCCGCAGTATGTATAGGTATCCCCCCCATAGCTGGCATGTAGGACTAGTTAGGTTGCCCCCATGGCGTGAAAGTATTACTAGGATATGGAATTCTAGCATAAGGAATTCCTACATGCCTTATTGGGTTGGTAATTGATGTTTCCTATAGTTACTTGATTTTCTATGTAACCATACCCCCAAGAGGTTTGATTGGTTACAGGTTGTGCCACCAAGGGCTGACCTGAACTGGATGGGGGGGGTAACCACATTCGTGTTGGTATGAGGGACATAAAATATAGATTTCTCTATAATAGAGGTCTGCCCATGACTAGCTACAATTCGAGTGACAGATAACATAGTTCGTGTCGGGGGTGCCCCCCGAAACTAGAAGGTATTGATGAAACATGAATTGAATGTTGAGCCTCGAGTGTGGAAGACCTGGGAGGATTTGGAACAGACATAATATGGGAGGTGGTGGGGTTGGTAGTTTGACCTGGATTATGTGGAGTCACATTGTGGTCTAGAATAGGTTCAATAGGTCTCATAGAATCAAAAGTGAGTGATATCCCACAGGAAAAGTTGTTGCAAGGTGGTGATGTGCCCAATATGTCATCTATTTTCTTCTCAATTTCTTGTGCATGGAGAATAGCTGCCTAGTATTGTCTACGTTCTTCTTCATTTGGTGAAACTTCTTCAGAAGAGTTTAAACGGGTGCCAAATGAGGAAATGGCCTGTCCTATAAAGGTATCCCAAAATGGAGCATTAGGACCATAATATGGACAGGTAGTATCATCAACATGACCTTCTATGGGAGAATGGAATGAAATATTACCTCGAGAAGGTTGTTGGGCCAAGGGAGGTGCGTGTGAAGGATATGGATCTCTGCTTTTTGCAACCACATTTTCTCCCACTTGGGAGTTGGTAGCAGCTCGTTGGTCGATAGCTTCCATAGGATTTTCTCCTGAAACAGGAATAAAATCAGGTGGCAAGCCCCATACTCTTCTGTATTGTCTTAACTCAGCCAGTTTGTACAGTTCCTATCTAACCTAGGGTCTCAAAACTAGAAAACACACCAAAAATTTCCCTACTCAAGCTATAGGCCAAACAAGCAAACTTAAATGACAGGAAGAGTTCAGATAGTCAAGTCTCTCACCAGGATTGTCAAGAAGGTGCCACTCATGATATACCTCAAGGGTATGTGCATAGTAATCTCCTTGAATGTTGTTTTCGGTGTATGGCTCCAAGCCAGATGGCCAAAGTGCTTTTCTCCGATAGATAAGGTATCCTAGTGGGGTCTCCCGATATACGCAAGGTACGTGGGAGCTCAAATTGGTATTAGTGTTGTCTAATGCATAATTGTTCACAAGGGGCCTTCCTATATACAATCTAGTGCATAAAGTACCTTTCTATATACCTCAAGGGTACGTGAAATGTCGTTCGATATACCGACGGTACGTGGAAGAACCGCGTGAGTCCTGAGATGTAATGCAGATGAGTCACGACAGCTCCTACGCTTAATGATGCTCGAACACATCTCTAGTCTATTACTCAAATTTCTATGTAAATTTTAGCCTATAACTACCGTTAATTTTAAAGTGGACGGTTAGGTGAATGCATGGAATTTTGATAGAAAAAAGTAAAACCATGCAGAATGTAGATGCAAATATTTCACTTTACCGTTCATGGTATGCCTACCTACGAGAAAGAAAGAAATTATTTTCTTTTAGTTTTGAAAACCAAAAATTATTAAACAACTACTTTAAAACAAATCAAAATCAAAGACAAGCAACACTTTCCAAACTCATTTTTCTTTTCGAAAGCAATCAAAGGGGTAAGAGTCTATTTTCCTAAAAGAAAAACAACAAGCACTCTACATGCATATGCACTCTATTTTTTCGATTTTTCTAAAAACATAGATAGATCTAACTTAAAACTACACTACTTTTCCTTTTGATGAGATAATACTAATGCAAGAGAGACAAAAGAACAAAGAGAACCTGAAAGCTTGTGAGGCTAATCAGAGATCCAATGCCTTATTCTCAATAATGATAATGACCTAATCTCAATAATAATAATAAACTTTTTAATAAGCAAAAAGAAGTCCTTTATGGAAAAATGAAATTAAGATGATAAGCAAATGGTTTTTCTTTCAATATTTATAAAAGAAATGAAAAGAGAACTCACTGAAACCTAAGCTTTCAAAAAATTCCTTTCACAATCACAACCAACAAGCGTGAAAGCAAATGAATAATCAACAAGACTAATCTAGCTTTTGAATTCTTCAATCAAACTAATCTTTTACCACAGAATTTTCAACCATGAGCATATAGATTCTAACACACAAGCCTGATAGTGTAGGGCTGAAAGAAAACAAACTCAACTTTTTGCAAAAAAAAATGATAAAAAACTAGTTCTGGAACAAGGCCTACCTGGCACCGCGCTGGAGGGGTCTTGATAGAGCGGTTCTGAATGAGCACCACTTCTGGATAATGGCACTCAGGCGGTGGCACTGCTTATGGCTAACAAAGTTCAGGCGGTGGCACCACTCGTTGCCAACAGCACATGTGCAGTTCCTTGAATGGATCCAAAACACAAGGAGAACGATAAATCAAGTTATAAATTGATCAAATCAAGGAAAATATTAATGAATTGACAATAAAAAAAGCATATAAAGTCGAAATAGTTTAGATCTGAACAGATCTAAAAGTTTCAAACCAAAATTCACTGCAAATCTGATTGAAGAGAGTTGGAGATGGAGCCTAGATTTATACAAGAGTTCAAGGACTGAGGAAGATCAGATAAACTAAAATTTGCTTTGATCCCCAGCAGAGTCACTAGATTCGTTATCAGGAATATTGCACCTTCTATGGATAGAAGTTGTTCATCTTGTCTAAATGGTTCAGATCTAGAACAAATGAGTGAACGACAAAGGATGAAGACCTTCCCTGAATGTTGTAGACACCTGGAATATTGCTTCGATCATGAACCTGTGTACCTGCAAACAAGTCAAACATACAAGCACATCAAAGCTACCAAAAAATCATCTACATATCCATGCTAGTGACTAAGGAATCTAGCAACATATACATGTGAAATCAAAACAACAGATATGTGGGACGGAAATCAACTTTCCATTAAGAGTGTGTGAAGAAGCTTACAACTGTTTCCTTAGTGTCGAAAATCTCCTCCATGAGACAAACACTTCATCCCCATAAGCTCCAACTTTTCTCTCTACTCTCTCCAATGGTTTGGACTAGGTAGTCAATTCAACAGCATAACAATACCTCTATAGTTCTCCCCTTCAACTATGGATATGAGCTTGTATTTATAAGGCTCAATGGATAGGTATAGTTGAGAGAATGGTGGGTGAGGTGGATCCAAGATCCTATAAAGGGGGATCTCAAGCTCAAACTAACCCATAATGATAGGGATAAGGGAGGACATGAGGCTCAAGTTCTAGAAGCCTTGAGAAACTTCTCTTTTTCCCATTTTACCCAGGGTACCGCTTTTGTTCTCTTATGACAGAGCGGTTTAGGTGAGAACCGCTTTAATAAAAAAGCCTATAGGCGGTGGCACCGCTTATATATAATAGCATACAGGTGGTGCTGAACAAGGTACCGCTCATTAGCCACAGGGTAAGCGCGATGCTAGGTTTTTTCAAGTAGAATTGACAAACAAAGCAAGTTTCCACTCCAAGTGTTGGGATTAAGGGCAAACATATGGGTTAAGGATCTCGTCACATGATAGTGACAGGATTTAGGTAACAAGAGTAAATTTACATGTGGGATAAATGTAATTTCACATCTTTATATAATAAAAGGTAACAAGAGTAAATTATTATGTAATACATGTGGGAAAACGATTTTACATAAGAGTGGGCATTATTACCTTCCAAATTAATACATTCAATCATCATTACATGTTCCAACATTTGGTAAATGGTAAGCACTGCAGTAAACATAGACTCTTTTACTTTGTCAATGTTCCTCTTCATTTTTGGTTGGACATCCACCTCACTATTTTCCTCAAGAACTAGATCAAAATCACTCACTAAGTGTAGATTATCTATTCAAAATTTCCTCACAATTGTTACATATCCCATCAATGGGCTCTTTAATATGACACTTGAATAATTGTTCCCTATAAATTCTTACCATCTTCTCTTCATAATTAGGGATAGATGTAGAGGAAATATCCATTTGCATCTAACCTCTGATTCTAGCTGACCATTTCCTAGACAATAGCATGCCATAGGTAGGAGGAAGATTTATCACTACTACATCCACAAGGTTTGATATATCAGGACAAGCAAAAAAATCATCCGTAAGGTTATTGATAAGACCATGGGAGTTAATTACATTGGAATAAATCCCACAAACATTTCCATAAGGGCTAGTAACTTCAAGACCTAAAGCTCTCAATACCTTAAGAGGCATAACATGGTGCAGTCTATCTAATCCCACGTTTCGAAATTTAGCCACAATGAATTATTTATTGAATGATGATTGTTTACAATAAGTGAAAAGACCTTTTATAGGTCCAACACACCGTTTCAATGAAACAGTGTGGCTCTACGTTTTAGCCTAATTACTATTTATCTTTAATATTTAAAATTATTGATAATAAAATTTAGATACATAACATTGCCGCCCTCTTTTAGAATGCTTTGTCCTCAAAGTGAAGGTAAGGATGGATATTGTTGACGAAACTATTCTGTCTCCCAAGATGCATCTTTGTCTAGAAAAATTTTCCACCTAATGAGACATTTCTTGAGTGTTCGAGAACGAAGCCTTCTTTCTCAAGTTGCAATGATTGCCTCTGGTTCCCAAATAATCCTTCCTTCCTCATTTAACATAGGAAGTATTGTTTGTACTTTTTGATGTTGCCCTAGCATTTTTTTGAGACATGATACATGGAAGACATTCTGGATAGACTATTATCAGGTAATTGCAATTTATATGCAACTTGACTAATCTTCTTGGTAATCTGATATGGTCCATAAAACTTTGGGGCCAACTTCTTTTTACCTCCACTTTTAAGGATTACTTGTTTATAGGGTTGTAGTCTTATGAACACCCAGTCTCCTACTTCAAATTCTCTTTCAGTCCTGTGTTTATCTGCTTGTTGTCTCATACGGTTTTGTGCCATGACTAAGTTATCCTTGAGTAATTCAATCGTTTTTTGAGATTTCTCTAGTTGGTTCCTTACTTCTAGCACATTGGTGTCTTTTAGAACTAACTCCTTCCAATTTATAGGTTCATACCCATATAAGGCTTGAAAGGGGGTCATTTTTGCAGAGGTGTTGTATGTTGAATTGTACCACCATTCTGCTAAGTGTAATCATTGAGACCAATGGTTTTTTTATCTGTTACGAAGCAACGTAGATATGCCTCTAAGAATTTATTAACGACTTCAATTTGACCATCAGTTTGGGGGTGGCAAGTTGAGCTCATATTGAGTGATGTGCCTACTTTCTTGAAAAAATCCCTCCAAAATTTTCCATTAAATTTTGCATCTCTGTCGCTCACGATGACTTTTGGGAAGCCATGTAATTTGTAGATATTTTTGCAAAATACATCTGCAATTTGTTTTGCCGTGTCTGTTTTTTTTATTGCCATGAATTCAGAGAATTTGGTTAATCGATCGACCACTAAAAGAATCTTATCATTTCCTTCTGACGAAGGTAACCCATCAATGAAATCCATTGATATCTCTTCCCATTTATGGTTTGGAATGTGTAAGGGGTGGAGTAACCCAGGGGTTAAAACATTTTCGCTTTTATTCCTTTGGCATTTTTTGCATTCTGCCACATATTGCTTGATTTTGCATTCCTTTCCAGAAAAATGACCTTCTTTCATTATAATAAGATTTGAATAATCCAACATGTCCTGCGGTTGGTGAATCATGGGATTCCTTCATTACTTTATCCTTTAACTTAGCATTTGAGTTTAAATAAATCCTCCCTTTATACCAAAGGATATCATTTTTCCATTCAAACTTGGGGTCATGGTTGGAATTGTTAATTATAGTGCTTGTTTCTGGGTCCTTGGCATATTCACTTTGTATTTCATCTAGCCATTCTAGAATTGCGACTGAGATGGAGTAAGAGGTAATATCCTCATCTTTTCTGGAGAGTGTATCTGCGACTACATTTTCCTTCCCCTTTTGTGTATTATTTCCATGTCGAAAGCAGCGATTATTTCTATCCACTTCTGTTGTTCTATGGACAACGTTTTCTGTTGAAGTAGGTATTGAATACTATTATGGCCTATGTGGATCATGAATTTTCTCCCTAGGAGGTATTGTCGCCACTTTACCAATGCCTGCATAATTGCCATCATTTCCTTATCGTATGTAGACTTCAATTGTTCTCGATTGTTTAATTTTCTGCTCTCAAAATCTATTGGGTGTTCATCTTGCATTAGTACGGCTCCCAAACCATACCTTGAGGCATCACATTCAATTACAAATGGTTTGGAGAAGTTTGAGGTAGCTAGTATAGGTGTGGAGGATATAATTCCTTTCAAGGCTTCAAAACATTTATCTGCTTCTACACTCCACCGGAGGGCATTCTTTTTTAGGAGGTTGGATAAGGGTGCGGTTATGTGTGCATAATTCTGGATGAATCTTTGATAGTATCTAGTTAGCCCGAGGAATCCCCTTAATTTCGAGATGTTAGTAGGTTTGGACCAGTTTGTGATTGATTTGATTTTTTTTGGATCTACCTTGACTCCTTCTTTAGATATTACATGACCAAGATAGCTCACTTCTTCCTTACCAAATGTGCATTTGGACATATTAGTGTAGAACTAATTTTCTTTTATAGAGAGCACTTGTTCTAGATGTATGAGATGGTCTTTCCATGTCTTACTGTATATAAGGATGTCATCAAAGAAAAATAGTACAAACTTCCTTAGAAATGGTTGAAATAGGTTATTCATGGTTGCTTGAAATGTCGCTGGAGCAATAGTTAGCCCGAAAGGCATTACGTTAAATTCATAATGTCCATCATGGGTTCAGAAGTGTCACATGCCCCAATTTTGAAAAAATAATATTATCTTATTTTATTTTATTTAAATACATTATGTTAAATTTTATGCTAACTTGTAATTGATGACTCAACAGAGTCAAGGATGTTGAATGTATTTCTGAATATTTTAATTATAAATAAATAAAAGTGGAGACAACAGCTTAGGAGAGTTGTTAAAAGAGTGTTTACTAGTCAAGTTGGTGGAGGAGACTGGGTGGAGAGGAAACAGACATGAGGCAACATCCTTAAACACTTCCAACTGTGGCAGGTGGAAACCTCCCTACATTTGGGGTCATGATCCCCAAAGAAAGTGGGATCAGAACAAGTGGCTCAATTAATGACAAACTGACCCAAAATACCTAGGCAATCTTATAAAAATGCCCATTGAAGAGAGTTGAGGCTGCTCATTCTAGAGAAGTGGTCATTCAGGTGAATGAACTTCAAATAATTCAATGGCAAGGGAATTTGTGGAAAGAGTTTGAGGGGTTAAACTGCTGAGTGACCTAGTGCAGCTTTTCAGCTGAAGGATCTTACTGCTGTGTGAAGAATCATTATGGAGTCATTAGACTAGTTTATTGTTTGCTTGATCCACCAGTTCTCAACCAAGGAGACCAGGAACAGGCTCGGGAGTCCTGAGCAGACATTGTTTGAGTGCTCGCCAGGAGTTCGTAGGGAGGAACGGCTTCCTAACGTTGTTGTTGTCCAGCTTAATCAAGTTCTACAATCTATTTTTTTACTGTGTTAAATGATAAAAAGTGAATCTGATTGTTATGTTAAATGTTTAAATGTGAGTCTGATTGATTAATGAATGTTAAATGTTTAGTTGTAAACTGTTAGAGTTAATAATCTTTTAGTTATTTGAAACAATGAACTTGTAATAGATGAAAATTAATCCTAACCTGCGTTTTTCCACATCTGGAAGGACCAGACCGTACTCCAGCACAGGCAACGAATTGAAATAGATGAAGGATATGATAGGAATCTGAAATGAATAGATGTATTATGCATTTCATAATATCAGAGTAATATATTTCTGTATGTAGATTGTTATCAGAAAAGAACATTAACGTGTTTAGTTATTCATTGTTTAACCAGTTTGTTGATGTAAGTATGCTAGAAAAGAAATAGCCATAATACTTTACAGGTAGCAAGTTTATATTATTAATAAGTCATTCAAGTAGATAAGTTATTATTCTTACACAGTACTTTATTTTGTGATTAAAATCATAATATACAGGAGGGTAAACTGTGATATATATATATATACTTATCCTTGAAATTATGTTATTGACCTGTAGCGGAAGCAGTGGAAATAACTCAAACAAACCACTTTATTTTATTCTGCTAAGTAAATATTTAAATCTAATATACTTAGTTTATTTACTGTTAATAGTAACTAACTATATCTACAAATATTCAAACATCAAGTAGGGTATGCTTATCATAATTAAATTCTAAAGAACAAACTAAGTACAGAGTATTGTACATCTTATCAAAGAACTTTAATAACCCTATCTGTATTTTATTTAATAAAAACAGCTAGAATACGATGATGACTAACATTTAATAAATGTTTATTGGTAAAAATAACTAATTCTTTAACTTATACAAACAAGATTTACTTGTAAAATAAAGTACAGGGTCAAACCCCTAATAACAAAACCATATATGTAAATGACAATCATTTAAGTGATAATCCAAGTATTTGGATTATTTATTATTAAATAACTAAACTGTTATAGATTATTACAGTCCTTTAAGGATAGTGAAAACACAACCATAATAATATAACTGGAAGTTTACATTATATACCTGTAACAATAATTAAATCAATTAAACTAAGTAACTAAAGCTTAAAAAACAAATTGAATAATTTACACAAGGGTTACCTACAGGAAACCCTAGCTTGAATATCTGAGCCTATAAGTAAATAATTATAATATGATGGAATAACAGTTTTTAAAGCCATTAACAATATTATTAATGCAAAATAGTTAATATACAGCAAAATTTCTATTACACAGGTGAATAAGGGTAAAAACCCTAGTTTACAAAGTCACCATAGGAGCTTAAAGATAAACTGAGTTCGAGCTCAAAAGGAAAACCCCTATGCTTTAAACGAAAATGTGTATGGCTTGACAGGCCGCAGAGGCTTTAAACATAACATTGTACAAAAACGAGAAACAAGCATTTACAAGCCATGGCTTGAGTCGGAGTTACCCTGCTGAAAGCAAGGGTTTTAACAAAAACAAAACTAGTAAACTGAAGAACATTAACCCAAGACTGGGTAACAACCATGCCGTAACTTTCCAACTGGAAACTGTCCCTTAAGGGATGCACAAGCAGGGAATTCCATTTTTTAACCAGGGCTTACCCGTAGCCAGAGCGTCAGTCCTTTGTGAAGTGTTTTCTGCCAAGGGTTGCGAACTGTCACTTGCATAATGAAAATCAAAGTTCAGTTAAAAACTAGCTTTCAGAACTATATACTGAAAACAAAATCTAGTTTTAAAAAAAACTTTAAAATTTTTACTTTACCTGGAAGTTAAGGTTATGGATCCACGAAGGACAACAGCACCACAACCAGTGTAAAGAGAAGCCAAACCTTCATACTCGTAGTGACAGAGACAATGGGGACTCATGTATAAGCCACACTGACAGCAGATGCAAGAACAAGCCTGGGCAAGGCCATGAAAGAGTTAAATGACGAAGTTGGAGCTGTCACCAACTTCAACAGCTCTCACGAAAACTATCAAACCCTACGACGAGGGCAGTGCTTAAACCAACAGCAAGAAAACCTTAACTTATCTCTGCAATGATAGGCCACGGATGAACAAGCAAGGAGCCACATACATGCCGCAAGCCTTATGCTACAAATCTCAACAAAACCTTATCAAGATAAGACTCACAGTACACATAAAGAGTTTTGAGACCGAATGATGGAGGCTGAAACGACTTAAACCAAGACTTGGAGCACAACTTGCAACCAAAAGGGTAACATGGCCGCCATGAGAATGGTTGCAAAGCAGCCCGAAGGCTCGAGAACTATGGAGGGAAATGACAAAGAGTAGGGTTACAAAGAATATATATCTCTAATGCATGGACAGGATAAGTCCATGTCCCACTGGAAAAATTAAGCAATGCATGGGTCGAGCTCTATAGTCACCTGCATGCCAATAATTTACAATTATTTTTACAATGATACGTGAACAAATAATGCAGGAACTTTATTGATCATTCATTTATAAAGTTCATCGTTCACATAATACATGTCTAACATAATGTTGTTTGGGCGTTAGATATCAACAAACCTCGGATCGTTGACAATTCGAAGATATACTAATCATATAGTTCGAAACTATTATGATTGTTTATATTTGATTTATAAAACAAACCCTTTCCTCTTAAACAAATCAGTTTGGGTGGAAATGATGCATCAAATCTTTTACAAATGTCAATATTATAAGGTGAACATTATGATTTCCATGTTAATCCACGTTGAAATATAATAACTATTTGTTTAATGTAAAGTCCAAGTTGAAAGGTGTAAAATCATAGAACAACTATATATTTCTATGTTTATATATATATATATATATATATATATATATATATATTATGATCAATGCAAGACTAGACTCCTATAAACCCACAACTCTAGTGGAGAATATGATAAAAGTTGATTAGCACATTAAAGTTTAGAATCATAAATTTTTACAAGATCAATGTTGTTTAGACTTGTTTAGGATCTTCAAACTAATGGCAGAATTGTATGTTTATAAACATAATAATAATATATATATGTAAAACCAACATTGATTGGAAATAAACGATAAAGATGGCTAGTATGGTAAAATATTAGATACATAACTCTTTTACATAGCCTATTTGGGATTAGACTTTAATAGTCATTTTTTGTTTCTCAACATGGCATTTTGCTGGTAATTTACCATGTATTTATACTTGTAGAATGATTTTATGCTTACACAAAATAACTAACGTTTAGCATAAAATAAGAGGTTGATATTTATAGAAACATCAACCTTAGAACTGTTGGTAGACAGTGACTTAATACAAGGAAAGTATTATAGAGTAATAAGAATTAAAATGGTTTGATCTACTACTGGAGTCTATAATCCAGAGAACCTCATGGTTTGAAATAGATTTAAGAGATGTAGACAACAGCGTTTTCTTATGAAAAGACACTATCGTTGTCACACTAATCAACTTATCTGTCAAAAGTTACAGGCTGTAAGTTTCCCTACATAAGATAAATATTGAACAACTCAATACTCAAACAAGTGGTACGATAATGTATAATAACCCAAGGTACAATCAATATAACGTTGCAAGTTATGCTTATTAAAGTAGAAGTTATCAATCAACTAAGATTACAATTTTAGAGCCACTGAAATTATTTTACTGTCACTATAATAAAGAAAGAAACTCAATCTTTTGAACTTCGCTTACAAGAACAACTGAAGAAAGCAAACTGTTTTACCTCACGGAAGTTGTTTGGAATATAGCAGCTTATTTACTAAGCTTATTACTTGTAAATAGAAATACTGCTGGATACTTTATGAAATTAAAAACGTTACTCAATCATTCATACCTATAAACCTGTAAGAACAAGTAATCTTTCTACATTAGCATAAATGCTAAGTAAGCCCAGGATTTCAAAGACAGATTTCACCTACTTGTCATAAAGAAAACTCATCAGTAAACTAAGATAAAAACAATGCGCAAGTTAAACTTAATTTTCTTACAAAAAGGAAATTGTTGAGTTAACATAATTGAGATTATGTAATACTAATCTTTTAACTGTTTCTTTTATTGCTAACCATTATCTATTAGTAAACCGCAGTTTCAGCATTTTATATTATCTCAAAATTTTAAATTTTTGTGAAAATTTGGGGTTTTGACATGTGCTATCAGAGCACAAGGTTCAAACACTAGGCCTTGATGAAGCCCAACTAGATTTTAGGAAACAGTAAATTGAATTATTATGCTGATGTATTTTCTTTTAAATGTTATTCAACAGAGAAATGTTTTCTGAAGTTTAACAAACAGGTATGAAAAGGCTGGAAGAATATGCAGAGGAGGAATCTCCAGTTACTGAACCAGGAAACTTACCAAGAGATCCTATACCAGAGGACTTAACTACCAATTCCTCAGAACTGTTATAAACTGTAAAAGACCTAAAATCTGAAATGGAGTCTGTAAAACAAGAGAATGAAAGGATTATGAGGGCTCAAGAGGAGCTGAATAAGATCCTAATTGAAAAGTTTCAAACTAAGGGTAGGGGTAGAATAACCGAATCAAAAGATACAAGTCATCAACATAAATCTAAAAATATGAAACATACTAAAGATGAAAGTAGTTCATCTTCTAAGGTGTTTCGTGAACAACAAAATTACCATTCTACTAGTGATAGTAGTGATGATAACCAGTACACTAAAAAGAGGAAATACAAACCTTATGAGGAAATTTCTAGGGAGTTCAAAAAGATAAAACCACCAACATTCAATGGAGAGACTGATAAGGGGGAAGAAGCGGAATCCTAGTTATCTGGGATGAAGAAGTACTTCCAAATATATAACTATTCTAACCAGTTAAAGGCTATAATGGCTATCTATAACCTCTCAGGAAATGCTGACATTTGGTGGCAAGACTTGAAGGGAGTTAAGGGATTAAAAGAGAAAAGTGTAAAATGGAGTACCTTTAAGAGGTATTTTAAAAAGAAATTTCTGTCTGAGCAATATTATGAGGAAAAGAGCAAAATAATTTTATGAGTTGAAGTTAGGATCAATGACAATGAAAGATTTGAACAACAAGTTCTTCAGTCTACTTAGGTATGTGCCATACCTTGTAGATGAGAAACCAAAGGTATAGCGATTCCTCAACTATCTACCTTATCATATTAAGGATAGGATTGAATATGACAATCCAAATACTTTGGAAGAAGCTATGAGGAAAGCTAACTTATGTTTTGAATAGAATCGGAAGAAGGAAAGCTTGGCCAACTGGAAAGCTAAGAAAAATAATAACCAGTATGAACAAAAGAAGAAGAATTGTGTGCCCAACAGAAATTCTAAGAACAATAAGGCCAAAAATTATCTTAATAATAAGAACCTCCAAGGAAATAAGAATAATTCACCTTGCAATCAAAATAATTCTAAGGGTAAGGAATTTGCTAATAATCATGGAAATTTTACCAAGAACTTTGAGCGCAAAGAACCTATAAAATGTTGGGAGTGTAATGGCCCAAACTATGCTTCAGTTTGTCCAAATCGAAAAAATTATGTTAGCAATATTCATACCATACAGGAGGAGATGACCATTGGGGAATTAGAGAGGACCATGCCCAGAATCAACGCAGCCTTGGAGAATCGACAAGCAGAATATCAAACTTCCATGGTGGAAGTAGAAGGTATGATAAATCAAAACCCTGTAACTATTTTGATTGATCCAGGAGCTATTCTCAGTTATATTGCACCTAAAATGGTAGAAAAATGTAAGTTACCTGTTGAAAAATTCGAGAATTCTTGGTTGGTACAGTTAGCCACTGGTGCTAAAATAAAGGTAACTTGTTTTGTAAAAGAATGTGCAGTATTTATCGATCATTTTGAAATTGTTGTTAAACTTAATGTATTGCCTCTTGGTTCTTATGATTTGCTGATTGGTATGGACTGGTTAGAACAACATAAGGTAATTTTAAATTGTTATGATAAAACTTTCACATGTTTAAACAGTGATGGAAAACCAGTAAGTGTAAAAGGAATCCCTAGAAAAACCACTATAAGGCAGATTTCTGCTTTACAGCTTAAGAGAGTTGTTAGGAACGGATGTAAAGCTTATGCAGTAACTATAACTGATGAGGAGAGTCTAATCAAGACAGATAAGTTAAAATTGGAAGACATACCAGTCTTAAAAGAATATGTAGATGTATTCCCTGAAGAACTTCCGGGACTACCTCCGAAAAGGGAATTGGATTTCACCATTGAGTTGGTACCGGGTGCAGTACCTAGCTCAAAGGCCCCTTATCGAATGAACATACTCAAACTTAATGAATTAAAGTCTCAATTAAAAGAGCTAATTGATAAAAATTATATTCAACCAAGTGTGTCTCCTTGGGGGGCACCTGTCATCTTCGTTAAGAAAAAGGACAGAACCATGCGACTTTCAATAGATTACTATCAGTTAAATAAGATGACCATTAAAAATCGATATTCGTTGCCCCACATTGATGATCTATTTGATCAACTACGTGGAGCCACGATGTTTTCAAAAATAGATTTAAGGTCTGGATATCATCAAGTTGGGATTAAAGATGAAGACATCTTTAAGACAACATTCAGAACTAGATATGGTCATTACAAATTTGTCGTCATGCCATTCGGGCTTACTAATGCCCCAACTATTTTTATGTGTTTAATGAACAACGTGATGCATAAGTATTTAGATAATTTTTTGGTCGTGTTTGTCGATGATATTCTAATCTATGCAAAAACTAAAGAAGAACATAAAGAACATTTAAAAATTGTTTTACAAGAGTTGCGAGATCATCAACTCTTCACAAAATTTAGTAAATGTGATTTCTTCAAGGATAAGATTCAGTATTTAGGTCATGTGGTGACTAAGGAAGGGATTTAAGTAGATCCTGAAAAGATAAGGGCGATCGAAGATTGGCCGATTCCTAAGGATGTAATGGATGTTCAATCTTTCATGGGCATTACCCGTTACTATCGGAGGTTCATTGAAGGGTTTTCGAGGATTGCGAATCCGATTACTTCCTTGCAGAAAAAGGGAAATAAGTTCAACTGGAATCAGAAATGTGAGGAAAGCTTTAAAAAGTTAAAAACTTTATTAACCAGCGCACCTATTTTAAGAATAGCTGATCCTAATAAAGAATTTGTAGTGTGCACTGACACCTATAATGATGGCTTAGGCAGTGTTCTGACTCAAGAAGGGCATGTTATTTCCTATGAGTCTAGAAAGTTAAAAATTCATGAAAAGAATTATGCAACATATGATCTAGAATTAGAAGTTTTTATACACGCTCTAAAGATGTGGCGACATCACCTAATTGGCAGAAAATTTATTTTAATGACTGATAATAAAGGATTGAAGTATCTATTAGATCAGCCTAATTTAAATGCCAGACAAGCTAGGTGGCTAGCTTTCTTAAGTGAGTATGATTTTGAAATTCAGCACATAAAAGGTAAAGAAAATAAAGTTGTTGATGCATTAAGTAGGAATGCAATGCTAAATTTTGCAGCAGCTATCACCACTTATGCTACAGATTTGGATGAACAGCTTAAAGAAGGAATAGAACAAGATGAAATTTACCAAAGTTTACAAACTAAAACTAAAGAAAATCCAACAGAAATCTTGAGTAAAGGATACAGTTTAAATGCAAAAGAATTTTTACTGTATAAAGACAGAATGTATGTACCTAAAGTTAAGCTATTAATTCTAGATGAAATTCATAAAACTCCATACTCAGGTCATCCAAGCTATCAAAAGACTATAACTATGTTAAGAAAAGAATATTTTTGGCCAAATATGAAAACTGAAGTAGCAAAATATATCGCTAGGTGTTTTGAATGTCAGCAAGTGAAAATTGAACATCAACACCCAGCTGGATTACTTCATCCATTAGCCATTCCTAGTTGGAAATGGGAGATAATAGTCTAGATTTTATTACTGGACTACCTAGAAATCAGAATCAAAATGATTCTATCATGGTAGTAGTTGATAAGTTAAGCAAAGTAGCTCACTTTATACCTATTAAAACTACTTATAAAGATGCAAACATAGCTGATATCTTTCTAAAATAGATTTTTTGATTGCATGGAGTACCAAAAGTCATAATCTCAGATAGAGATCCTAAATTTACATGAAATTTTTGGAAGTCTTTGTTTAAAGGGTTAAACACTACATTAAATTTTAGTACTTCATTCCATCCTCAAACAAATGGACAAACTGAAAGGGTAAACCAAGTACTGGAAGATTTATTAAGAATGTATGTGAAAGACCGGCCAAGTAAATGGGAGGATTATTTGCATCTGGTAGAATTTGCTTATAATAATAATTATCAGACATCAGCCAGATTTAGTCCTTTCGAAATTTTGTATGGATGGAAATGTAATACTCCTATCACTTGGAGTAATCCTGTGGATAGACTAGTATTAGGTCCTAAATTGTTAAAGGAAATGGAAGAAATTGTAAAACAGGTGCAGGGTAATCTGAAAGTTGTGCAGGATCGGCAGAAAAGTCAAGCAGACTTAAAAAGAACTCCAAAGGAGTTTCAAGTAGGTGAACATGTGTTCATCAAGGTGAGGCCCAAGAAGAGCTCTCTGATATTGGGGAGTTGTGCAAAATTAGCACCTCGGTACTGTGGTCCATTTGAAATTTTGTCCAGGATTGGACAAGTAGCTTATCAATTAGCATTACCACCAAATTTAAGAGTACATAATTTTTTTCACATTTCTGTATTAAATAAATATGTTCATGATGCTACTCATGTTGTTAACTCGAATGATGTACAGGTGGAACCAAAAGGAGATTTTATGGTGGAACCGGACTGTATCCTCGGGCGGACGGAGATCACACTTCGGAACCACACCATTGGACAAGTGAAGATGCAATGGAAGCACCTTAGTCAGGAAGAAGCCACCTAGGAATTGGAAAGTAATATGCGATATGCATATCCAATTCTGTTCCAGGGGAATTCTGACGATGAAGAATAAATAACATCGAGGACAATGTTATGTTCTAAGGGGGTGTGTATGTCACATGCCCCAATTTTGCAAAAATGATATTATCTTATTTGATTTTATTTAAAGACATTATGTTAAATTTTATGCTAAGTTATAATTGATGACTCAGCAGAGTCAAGGATGTTGAATGTATTTCTGAATATTTTAATTCTAAATAAATAAAAGTGGAGACAACAACTTAGGAGAGCTGTTAAAAGAGTGTTTACTGGTCAAGTTGGTAGAAGAGACTAGGTGGAGAGCAAACAAACATGTGGCAGCATCCTCAAACACTTCCAACTGTTGCAGGTGACAACCTCCCTACATTTGGGGTCATGATCCCCCAAGAAAGTGGGATCATAGCAGGTGGCTCAATTAATGACAAACTGACCCAAAAGACCTAGGAAATCTTAGAAAAATGAGGCTGCTCATTCTAGGGAAGTGATCATTCAGGTGAATGAACTTCAGAGAATTCAATGGCAAGGGAATTTGTGGAAAGAGTTTGAGGGATTAAACTGCTAAGTGATCTAGTGCAGCTTTTCAGCTAAAGGATCTTACTGTTGTGTGTAGAATCATTATGGAGTCATTGGACTAGTTTATTGTTTGCTTGATCCACCAGTTCTCAACCAAGGAGACCAGGAACAGGATCGAGAGTCCTGAGGAGACGTTGTTTGAGCGCTCTCCAGGAATTGGTAGGGAGGAACGAACTCCTAACGCTGTTGTTGTCCAGCTTAATCAGGTTCTACAATCTATTTATTTTACTGTGTTAAATGATAAAAAGTGAATCTGATTGTTATGTTAAATGTTTAAATGTGAGTCTGATTGATTAATGAATGTTAAATGTTTAGTAGTAAACTGTTAGATTTAATAATATTTTAGTTATTTGAAAGAATGAACTTGTAATAGATGAAAAATAATCCTGACCTACGTTTTTCCACATCTGGAAGGACCAGACCGTACTCCAGCACAGGCAGTGAATTAAAATAGATGAAGGATATGATAGGAATCTGAAATGAATAGATGTATTATGCATTTCATAATATCAAAGTAATCTATTTCTGTATGTAGCTTGTTATCAGAAAAGAACATTAACGTGTTTAGTTATTCATTGTTTAACCAGTTTGTTGATGTAAGTATGGTAGAAAAGAAATAGCCATAATACTTTACAGGTAGCAAGTTTATATTATTTATAAGTCATTCAAGTAGATAAGTTATTATTCTTACACAGTACTTTATTTTGTGATTAAAATCATAATATACAGGAGGGTAAACTGTGATATATATACTTATCCTTGAAATTTTGTTATTGACCTGTAGCAGAAGCAGTGGAAATAACTCAAACAAACCACTTTATTTTATTCTGCTAAGTAAAGATCTAAATATGATATACTTAGTTTATTTACTGTTAATAGTAATTGACTATATCTACAAATATTCGAACATCAAGTAGGGTATGATTATCATAGTTAAATTCTAAAGAACAAACTAAGTACAAAGTATTGTACATCTTATCAAAGAACTTTAATAACCCTATCTGTATTTTATTTAATAAAAACAGCTAGAATACGATGATGACTAACGTTTAATAAATGTTTATTGGTAAAAAGAACTAATTCTTTAACTTATACAAACAAGATTTACTTTTAAAAGAAAGTACAGGGTCGAAACCCTAATAACAAACCATATATTTAAATGGCAATCATTTAAGCGATAATCCAAGTATTTGGATTATTTATTATTAAATAACTAAACTGTTATAGATTATTATAGTCCTTTAAGGACAGTGAAAAGACAACCATAATAATATAACTGGAATTTTACATTATAAACCTGTAACAATAATTAAATCAATTAAACTAAGTAACTAAAGCTTAAAGAACAAATTGAAGAATTTACGCAGGGGTTACCTACAGGAAACCCTAGCTCGAATATCTGAGCCTGTAAGTAAATAATTATAATATGATGGAATAACAGTTTTAAAGCCATTAACTATATTATTAATGCAAAATAGTTAATATACAACAAAAAATTTATTACACAGGCGAATAAGGGTAAAAAACCTAGTTTCCAAAGTCACCATAGGAGCTTAAAGATAAACTGAGTTCGAGCTCAAAAGGAAAACCTCTATGATTTAATGGAAACTATGTATGGCTTGACAGGCCATAGAGGCTTTAAACATAACATTGTACAAAAACGAGAAACAAACATTTACAAGTCACGGATTGAGTCGGAGTTACCCTGCTGAAAGCAAGGGTTTTAACTAAAACCAAACTAGTAAATTGAAGAACATTAACCCAAAAATGGGTAACAACCATGCCATAAATTTCCAACTGGAAACTATCCCTTAAGGACTGCACAAGCAGGGAATGCCATTTGTTAACCAGGGCTTACCCATAGCCATAGCACCGGTCCTTTGTGAAGTGTTTTCTGCCAAGGGTTGTGAACTGTCACCTGCATAATGAAAATCAAAGTTCAGTTAAAAACTACCTTTCAGAACTATATACTGAAAACAAAATCTAGTTTTAAAAAAAAAATTAAATTGTTTTCTTTACCTGGAAGTTAAGGTTATGGAGCCACAAAGGAACAACAGCACCACAACCAGTGTAACGAGAAGCCAAACTTTCATACTCGCAGTGACAGAGATGACAGGGACTCGTGTACAAGTCACACTGACAGCAGATGCAAGAACAAGCCTGGGCAAGGCCACAAAAGAGTTAAAAGATGAAGCTGGAGCTATCACCAACTTCAATAGCTTTCACAAACACTCTCAAACCCTGTGATGAGGGCAGTGCTCAAACCAACAGCAAGAAAACCTTAACCTATCTCTGCAATGACAGGCCATGGATGAACAAGAAAGGAGCCACATACAGGATGCAAGCCTTATGCTACTAATATCAACAAAAACTTACAGAGATAAGACTCACAGTACACAGAAAGAGTTTTGATACCAAATGATGGAATCTGAAACGACTTAAACAAAGACTCGGAGCACAACTTGCAACCAGAAGGGTAACATGGCCGCCATGAGAATGGTTGCAGAGCAGCCCGAAGGCCCGAGAACTACGGAGGGAAATGACAAAGAGTAGGGTTACAAAGAATATATATCTCTAATGCATGGACAGGAGAAGTCCACTTACCACTGGAAAAATTAAGCAATGCATGGGTCGAGCTCTATAGTCACCTGCATGCCAATAATTTACAATTATTTTTACAACGATACGTTAACAAATAATGCAGGAACTTTATTGATCATTCATTTATAAAGTTCATCGTTCACATAGTACATGTCTAACATAATGTTGTTTGGGCGTTAGATATCAACAAACCTTGGATCGTTGACAATTCGAAGATATAGTAATCATATAGTTCGAAACTATTATGATTGTTTATATTTGATTTATAAAACAAACCCTTTCCTCTTAAACAAATCAGTTTGGGTGGAAATCATGCATCAAATCTTTTACAAATGTCAATATTATAATGTGAAAATTATGATTGCCATGTTAATCCACATTGAAATATAATAACCATTTGTTTAATGTAAAGTCCAAGTTGAAAGGTGTAAATTCATAGAACAACTATATATCTCTAGGTTTCTATATATATATTATGATCAATCCAATACTAGACTCCTCTAAACCCAGAACTCTAGTGGAGAATATGATAAAATTTGATTAACACATTAAAGTTTAGAATCATAAATTTTTACAAGATCAATGTTGTTTAGACTTGTTTAGGAACTTCAAACTAATGCAAGAATTGTATGTTTATAAACATAATAATAATATATATGTGTAAAACCAACATTGATTGGAAATAAACGATAAAGATGGCTAGTGTGGTAAAAGATTAGATATAGAACTCTTTTACATAGCCTATTTGGGATTAGACTTTAATAGTCATTGGTTGTTTCTCAACACGGCATTTTGCTGGTAATTTACCATGTCTTTATACTTGTATAACGATTTTATGCTTACACAAAATAACTGACATTTAGCATAGAATAAGAGGTTGATATTTATAGAAACATCAACCTTATAACCGTTGGTAGATAGTAACTTAATACAAGGAAAGTATTATAGAGTAATAAGAATTAAAATGGTTTGATCCTACCATGGGGGCTTCACTTGTTGACCAATATCCTATCATGTTAGTTCACATTGTGGGTTTTAAAATTATAAAAAATCGAACCAATATATTGTAGGTATTGGGGGGATGAGGGGTTTAAGGTGGGAGTGGGTAGGGTGGTTTATAAGGATTGAGGTATAAAAAGGGGTGGGGAGGAGGTTTTAAGTATTGGGAGGGGGTTTCAACAAAAGGAGTTTGGGTCAATATCTCTCAAAATTAAGGGTATTCTTTAATATCCCATGATCGCACATGCTATGTGAGAGGTTCACTAAGTGAAGTCCCCGTGGATCCTACTTGAGTCTATAATCCATAGAACCTCATGGTTTGACATAGATTTAAGAGATGTAGACAGCAACATTTTCTTATGAAAAGACACACTATCATTGTCACACTAATCAACTTATCTGTCAAAAGTTATAGGCTATAAGTTTCCCTACAGAAGATAAATATCGAACAGCTCGATACTCAAACAAGTGGTACGATAGTTTATAATAACCCAAGGTACAATCAGTATAACGTTGCTAGTTATGCTTATTAAAGTAGAAGTTATCAATCAACTAAGATTACAAGTTTAGAGCCACAGAAAGTATTTTACTATCACTACAATAAAGAAAGAAACTCAATCTTCTGAACTTTGCCTACAAGAACAACTAAAGAAAGCAAATTGTTTTACCTCACGAAAGTTGTTTGGAATATAGTAGCTTATTTACTAAGCTTATTACTTGCAACTAGAAATACTACTGGATACTTCATGAAATTAAAAACGTTACTTGATCATTCATGCCTGTAAACCTGTAAGAACAAGTAATCTTTCTTCATTAGCATAAATGCTAAGTAAGTCCAGGATTTCAAAGACAGATTTCACCTACTTGTCATAAAGAAAACTCATCAGTAAACTAAAATAAAAACAATGCGCAAGTTAAACTTAATTTTGTTACAAAAAGGAAACTGCTGAGTTAACATAATTGAGATTATGTAATACTAATCTTTTAACTGTTTCTTTTATGGCTAACCTTTAGCTATTAGTAAACCGCAGTTTCAACATTTTATATTATCTCAAAAAAAAAAATTGTGAAAATTTGGGGTTTTGATAGGAAGGCTGTCTTTGCCACATCTTCTAGCCTTACTCGGATTTGGTAATATCCTGATCTTATGTCTAATTTTGAAAAGTACCTTACACCATGTAGCTCGTACAACATTTCATTGATAAAAGGAATGGGGAATTTGTCTTTAATGGTTATTTTGTTTAGTCCTCGATAATCGATGCATAGCCTAAATGACCCATCCTTCTTTCGTACCAGGACAACTGGTGCATCATAAGGACTCTGAATTTCTGTAATCACTCCACATTTCAGTAAATCATGGATTAATCTTTCAATCTCTATCTTATGATGGTGTGGGTACCTATAAGGTTTAACATTGACAGTGCTTGATCCAGACTTGATTTCGATGATATGCTCGATCCTCCTTTCTGGTGGTAACTCCATGGGAAGCTCTTCAAAAAAAAAATTGTATTTTTGGATTAATCCTTGGATCTCTAGATGACCTAGTTTAACAACTTCTGAAGTTAATAACTCCATCTCTTGGCATTGTACAACATATGTTGGTGCTCCCTTTCGAATTAGCTTCTCCATTTTGTGGGATGAAACAATTTGTGTGCGAGGGGGTTGGAACCCATACAATCTGTATATTTCTCCTTGCCATCTAAACCTTAAAAAGTGTTCTTGGTGGTTTGCTGAGTAGGTACCTAGTTTTTTCAACCACTTAATTCCTAATATTGCATCAAATCCTCCTAAGGGTACTACGTAAAATTCTGATTCAAGGTTATAGTCTTGTATTTGTAGCTTAACTTTGTGGCATTTCCCCACTTTTTAGATTTTTTTTCCATCTGCTACCATTACCTTCATGTTGGGTACTGGATATATGAAAAGGTTAAGCCTCTTTGCAGCACTAATGTCGATGAAATTATGGGTACTTCCTGTGTCGAATAGGACGACAGCGTTGTTATTTTTTATATGTCCTTTAAATTTTAATGTTTGTGGTTGGTGTATCCCTATTATGGTTGCAATTGATATTTTGGGTGTTTCTTCAACTTCTGAATCTGACTAAGGATTTTTGATGTCATGTGTTTCTTCTATGTTGGATTCCTTGCTATCTAATTTGTCTTCCTCTTCTGCTTCATATTGATATAAGTTCTTGGTTGTCTCCTTTTTTAAACATCTGTGTCTTGGGTCCCACTTCTCTCCGCAATATTTACACTTTCCTTCTTTAATTTGATGGGATTCTAAGGTGGTCTTGTTGTCACTTCTTATATGTGGTGGTTGGTATTTGGTGTTGGTTTTGGTGTTTTGGATGGGCCTTCGATCCTTGTCATAGTTCTTGTTCTAGGTCTTTTTCAATTTTTCTTCAATGATTTTTGCCCTGCGTCTCGCTTTGTCCAAGGTTGATACATTTAGTAGCTCTAGTTCATCTCTAATATAGGGTTTTATCCTGTACATATAAGATTGGCGGCGTTGATCATTTTCCAGTTCCGGCACACGTGTCGTCGGGCCTTCCCATTCCTCAGTGTATTCGTCGACGTCACCTTTTTGCTGCAGTGTGGTGAATTTTGTGAAGAAGTATTTTTCTTTTAAATCTTCAAACCTATTAAAGAAATCGTTTTTGAATGTTTTCCACTTGCACTTGGTTGTCTATGTTGTAACCTTCCACCACATGTACCAATTGTAATCTCGATCTTGTAATTGCATCGAGGTATATTTTACCATTTCTTCATCAGTTATGATATTGTGTATGGAAAAAAATTATTCTGCCTTGTTGATCCATGCCACGCTCTGTTTTGTGTCGCCATTGAATTTTGAAAATTCTAACTTGGGTTTCATTTGATATGCATTCCTTTTTGGAGGAGAGAGTGGCTGCTCATGATTTGGGGAGAGATCGTGATTGAACTCTTATTGTGGACTCTATCCCTCTATTCCATGTGACCTAGATCGTGCATGTTCCGTAGACAAGTGTGACCAATAGTTTTCATTCTGTTTTTTGTGCTTCTGATTCCTGTTTCAGACCCCCTGTATGTCCCAAACCTTGTTCTGACCTATTTTTTGTCTAGAGCTGATATTTTTGCATCCCCTTAGTATGTGTTGAGATACCACCTGCTTGGTTTATGAGCCATTCTAGTTGAGATCTGTGGTTGATACCCCATGCATGTTTCCTACGGTGGATTAGTTCCTTTCATTGATTATTTGATTCAAGTATAGTTAATTTCTGGAAGAAAAAATTTTGCAGCATATTTATTGTTCTTTACTACATTATATTTGCATAGTGGCAGTGAGATTGGAACATATTTTTCATGGATTTTTGGGTTTGGCATACACATCAGTTGCACACAATTCACAACATCTAAGTGAAAAGCTTGGTTCATGACCCTAAGCAAACCTTAAAATTAACTTAATACAACCAACATTGTAACCTCACTTGAGGATAAAACAATCTTGTAGCTAAGTTAGGACTTTGGGGATAGGAATCCAAACAAAACCCCTATGTCACACTTATCTTCAGACATAGTTGGTGTCCATTAGGGGACCAAAATCCTCTTGTATTTGTTGACATTGTCATATCTAGTTTTCTGGGAGCCCCCCTGCTCGGCAGGAGTACGCCACAACGAAGGGTTTATGAAAGTTGGGGTGGAATACCGCACTCCATTTAGCACCGAAGGCTAAACCTTCATAGTCCTCCTCATGCATTCTAGCATATACTGGGTGTCTAGGAACAAAGGATTGAAGCATCAGTAAATTGAACGGACGTGTCATGAGCAAGGTATCCTAGTGGCCATTCTTCTAGGGCTCTTTTACCCAGAGGTTCCTCTCGGTAGTGGGATTATCTTAACCTATATTGTTCTTCCATTTCGTATTGTCTTGCTGGGATTTCATCACCCTGGTGAGGATACAATTTGTGAGGGGCTTCCATCTTGTATTTATGGGCTTGCTTGCACTCATACCCCATAGTTTAGTAAGTCATTTGTTTTTAATAAGTAGTGCTACTTGTTGGCTTTTTGGCCACTTTGTTGTAGACTCACCTTGCTGGTACCCGTTGTCCCATTTTGGTTTTAGAGATTGTTGTTGGCTTGTGAGCCACCATTTCATACGCTCTCCTCCTATACACTCAGTTGTAGTTGGGTTTTTGAGCCTGCAATTGATCCTCTTGAGTTTTCATTCATTATACATCACTCCATATAGTCATCATAACTCCACCACACTACTCACATAGGCTTAGGGGCACACCCCCTAGTTCAGTTCTTTGAACCGTCACCATCGAAACCATCTTTGACTTCACTCACCACCTTCGGAGCCACACACTGCCTCTGAATCTGATTCGAATTCCTCTCCGTATGAATCCACATTGTTCACTGCTCCATATAGCCCCATGGCTGGTGCACATATTGATCCCTTTCAAAGAGGGATTGTTAGTAGTGGGCTCACGTCCATTCCACCTATCATCACAGGTCTCCCTTCCACTGGGCCTATAGGCCTTGGTCCTAGTGGGCACATTGTCAATACACACATTGTTTCTGATTCACTAACCACTAGTGGTAGTTCCATTCCAGCCATTGTTGACACTTCCCTTCCACCTTTTATACCTGGGGGTAGTGGCCCTTCCAC
This sequence comes from Pseudotsuga menziesii, assembly GCA_001517045.1. NCBI lineage: Eukaryota > Viridiplantae > Streptophyta > Pinopsida > Pinales > Pinaceae > Pseudotsuga > Pseudotsuga menziesii. The sequence goes on along the minus strand of LPNX010581808.1, from coordinate 889,556 downwards.
ATCGATTCCGACTATTCCTTTCATACCAGTGACTTTTCCTACCATCGTAAGTCAACGTCATCCACCCCCAGTTATGCATGGGAACTATGTCCCGGCAGCCACAGACACAATTGTTGGTCCTTGTCGAGCCAACCTCGACTCTAGCTTAGCGTTTATGGCGAGTCTGAACCTGCCATATTTGGCACGGTTAACCAATGACCCCATTCGTCACCACCCACAATGACCTCCTATGCCTACCAAGATTCCCTTGGGAATCCCTAAGTTCAAGGGAAAGGCGGGAGAGGACCCTCAAAATTACATCATGGAATTCCACCTGTAGTGTTCATCTAACAGCATTATGGATGACTCTATTTGATTGAGGTTGTCCAACACTATAACACCGAAATCTTGTACTCTTGATCCATGTGTCAACCCTTTTCTTAATCCCCAAGTTTCTCTCTGCTAAAGTTGATTGAGATTGAGGTTTTTCCTACCTTTTTTCCCTCTCTAGGAAGGTCGATGCTCTTGTCCTTCATGCTAGGTACACCAAAGGCACTTTTTCCCTTCATGCTAGGTGCACCGATGTCGACACTCTGTCTCCCATTGCTAGGTACGTCGACGATGCTTTTTCCCTTCATGGAAGGTGCATCGGTGTTGTTTTGAGGGAAAAAAATGGAGCTTCGAGACCCTTCTCAAGGTGGATGAGGTGGAGGTCTATCCCTATCATTTAGGTGAGGTGGAATTTGGTTCCTAACCTATAGGTAATATACCATAGATCTCTCCTTCTAATCCGCAACCTATTCTATCCCTTTAGCCTTATAAATTAAACCCTCTCTCCATTGTGAAGAGAGGAAGGACTATGGTACTCTTATGCTAGTGGAATTTCTAGGTGATCCCTATCATCCTTTGGAGGCTTTGGCTTGGATTGTTGGATGGAATATTGCAGCATTAAGGATAGGTTGTGATGTTCCTTCTCATTGTAATTCTGTGTATCTCCTTGATTACATTAATACAAATCTCTTTTCATAAATGTTATTGCGTTGATAATGTTTAGAGATTTCTTCCTTGACTGTTAGCTTAGATCAATTATATGTTTGGATATGCATATGTTTTTTGCTTGTTTCCACTTGCTTGACAAGGTTTTGCAGTAGAAGATCTGAAGATTCTGGAGCTTGAATCAACAAAGAGAGAAGAGGATTTGCATATTGCAAGTAAGTGATCTATCTGTTAACTTTGCATTTTCATTTGATCTAGGAAAGTAGGTTGTATTATGTATTTTATTTGTTCTAGATCCACTTGGACTAGGGAGATCTGGCTTGATTCCGATTGAGTAGATTTTTTCGATGACAAGTGCCCCCTTAAGGGTGTTGTGGCCAAGTGGTACATCGAACTATCTCATGCTACTTATCCTGAATTCTTCTCACTCACTTTAATTTTCCTTCGGTACTTCCAGCTACCCATCTATTATGACGAGGGAGTGGATATCCTATTATCATGTCGCCAGACCAAAGCTACCCATATCACGGATCATATCCATGAATGACATCGTCGTCACAACTTGTATAAGATCTAGTTCGATGATAGGATATAACTTTATTGGTTCCTCAAGACCTTACTCCCCCCCATAGCCAAGGACATCGCATCTAAGAGACCGCAAATCGAGGAGGAAGTTATCCACAAGGCTTAGCAGTTTGATTTGATCTATGCCAAGTTTGGCTACTTGTATACCGTTATACCCAATTCTCCTCGGTTCGGCACCTCATGTTGTGAGACATCGGGGGAATGTCATGTTGTTGATGGAGTTATCGGCTCCATTACCCAACATCCTTAGTTTTATCTAGCCTCTCCCAAGATGCCACCCCATCCTAGTAACACCCATAGTGTTGTCCAACCAATTTATGGCCTTGATTACTCAGGTGTGATGGCTCAATCCAGAGCTACTTCATCCTATGTGCCTCACAGTTACGCCCCTGATTATTCACATGTAACGGTTTAGTTTGGAGCCACCCCTTCCACACTAAATCCTCACATTCATGGACCGACTTGTTTGGCACACTCGTGTTCTAGCCAAACGGACGGATTTACAGCCCCTCCAGCTCTTTCGATCCATTATGCACCCCCTATGCAACCCACTTCGGCTCCGACCCTGACTCCTCCAGTTTCTATGGGACAGTTCTACACACAGCAAAATATCCCTAACAAACCCACCCCCAATAACCAACAAGGGCAGGGAAAGAACAAGAGAGGTAGGAATCAAGGAAACAACGAACCCCAAGGAGGCATCTAGCAGGCTAACCCTCCAAACAACAACGACATCGAACCTCCTGCACAGAACCCCCAGCGTCCATCTCAACTGGGGAAGAACCCATAGTTACAGACTAATCATATGTGTGCTATATGTAACAAATGCGGTCATTATACTCATCAATTTCCTGACATGGCTCGCGTCCAACAACTACTCTAAAATTACAATCAACGTGATCCTAATGTGGTTGTTTCGACTGCACCAGACCTAGCACCACTAGGTCCTCTACCTATGGTGCTCCAAAAACCCCTACCAAACCAAGGAATGGTTGCAACCCAACCCTTGTCCCCACAAGCTCCCACAACCATTGTTGCGGCCCAACCTGTTGAGGCTGGTGTTCATCACCTTATGACGTTATCATCGGAAGTCAACCTCCAAACTTGAAGAAACCAGTATGGCTCCACCACATAAACTGCTGACCACTCAGTGACATCCACCTCTACCACTTCTGACATGTCTCTGCACTTTTCGAGACCTTTCATAGATAGGGTTCCTAAAGTCCCATGGTTCCCTCTGCATTGTGTCGCAAACAACGCTATTTCTGAAACTGCTCTCAACTATAGCATAGTTGACGACTTGGCCCAATATCCTATATCCATGTCCTCTCTGGAAGTTCCTAAAACTTTTCCATCACAATATAAAGCGTTTTTGTCTACGCTAGGTGTCATATATCCCTCGAATTCTAGGTTGATCACCTTTGACCTGGATCAAGGAGAAGTCGGGATGTCGTCAACCGTTGCTTTCCAAGTTCCAGTCACAATTTGGAATTTGCTTGACATCGATCCATAATTGATGAAGGAGACTCCACCTGCATTATGTCAACCTTCATTTGCCAAAAACTTGGGTCCCCTACCCTTCAACCTTCCACCACCGCTCTCTGTGCCTACGATGGTCTCTCTACTCAGCCCCAAGGGATTCTTACGAATGCTCCTATTGAGTTATATGGAAAAATGGTATTGATTGACATTGAGGTTTTCAATGCCCAAATTGATTACAACCTCCTCCTAGGAAATAGCTACATGTAGGCCATGTGAGTCATGCCCTCTACCATCTTTCGACTTTTGATGTTCCCTCATAACAGCAAAATTGCCAGCGTTGACCAACTGATGTACTATGATCCGAATGGGTCGGCCACATCGAAACATGTCCTTCCCACTATCAAAACTGCCATTGACAACACATCTATTCCATCCTTATTTATTGTTTTCCTGGGATTATTTTCCAACACTCCTATGACAGACACCTTTTTGTCCTTCTCACCTCCACCTTCATCAACGGACGTATCATATTTGTGCACTATCACATCCGGTACCATCCTAACCACATCGCAAGCTCATTCCCAGCCCTAGCCATATTCATCCGAGAATTATTGGGGTTCATTCCCTATCCATATGATTCCCTTCCTTTTTCTACCATCTAGCATCATGAGCAAGCATGTCATTGCTACTCTCAACTTACCAAATTTTACATTGGGAATTCCTGTGTGGTACCTGTACCCACCCACCCAACCCCCAATTCCATGGGTTGTGTTGAATCTCGTCCAACCCAATGAGCTGGTGTCACACCCACCTCATGGTCCATCAAATACTACTCATGTCTCCACGCCTGCTCCTCCCCCTCCAAAAATGTTGGGGGAAAGGTTTCCAAAGCAATGACTGAACCACGTCCAGCTCCTACTTGTGATTTGTACGATGTCCAAGGACATACGACACAAAATTTTATAGAGTTGTCTCTCCTTAGCACCCACATGGATGCTATGGATGAGACCAATGGTGCTCCAATAGTCACCATCCTATATCTGCCAATGGTTAAGAACAAGTCATTGCAAACCAACCATCCTTGTGCAGTGTGTTGCTTGTATGGTCATTACTCTCACCATTTCTAATAATTTCCAAAGTATTGGTCATCCCTTCACGACCTTCGAAAACACTCCCATGAATCCAAAATTACCATCCTCAAGGAGATCCACCCTATGGTTTCTTCCTTGGACACAACCAACACCATCTACATGATCTCCAGTTCCAGTGGTCCTTTTGTCTCCTTAGTCATAGAGGATCCCTCTGATCTATCTACGCATTGTTTTAACAATGTTAAGGAAATCCTTGAATCTCTTTCGACTCCTGAGTAATTGTGGGATGATATGCACCAATCATGTCCCCACCATCGCTCATTCTTTATCCCTGATGAACCCCTTGCATCGTTGGATCAGTACTCAGTTGATGCCAAATACTTCATCCATGGAAAATTAGACTGGTTCAAGATCCCCATTCTAGCATCGATTCGTTTGAAGAGGTAAACATGGATAACATTTCACCAACCATTAAGGTCAATATATCAACTAAACCTAAGGTAGTTGAATATATTACACTCGAATCATCTTGCTCTCTTGAAGCAGTTGCTTCTTACAAAGCACTTTTTCAGGAATTTCGTGATATTTTTGCTTGGTCCTACACCAAGATGCCTGGGCTTGATCCATCTATCGTCAAACATCATATCAACACATGGCCTAATGTTGCACCCATACACCAAAATAAAAGACCCATTCACCCCTCAAAGTCTCATGTTGTCAAAGCCGAGATTGAGAAACTGTGTAAATCATGTTTCATATACCCCATCACGTATACCACTTTGGTTTCCAATCCTGTCCCCGTTAATAAAAAACAAGGTACCATTCATGTCTCTACTGACTTCCGTGACTTGAATTTGGCATGTCTCAAAGACAACTTCCCCACTCCGTTCATTGACCAAATCATTGATGTGTGTGTCAGCCACGAAGTCTTTTCTTTCATTGATGGATTTTCAAGTTATAACCAAATTCAAATATGGAAAGAGGAACAATACAAGAATGCTTTCACAACCCCCGGGGCATGTTTTCGTATCAAGTTATTCCATTTGGCCTTAAAAAATTTGTAGCCACTTTTTCAGTGGGCCATGACATTATACTTCCACAAACTTATCCATATTATCTTGGTCTACCTAGACAACCTCATGGCTCGCTCTTATAAGAGTTCCCAACATCTCGACGACTTACGACAAGTCTTCCTATGATGTTGCAAATACAAAGTCCACTTGAACCCCCTCAAGTGTGTGTTTTATGTCCCAGTTGGGCGTTTACTCAAATTTATCGTATCTCATAAAGGGATTGCAGTTGATCCTTTGAAGGTTCAATCCATTCTGACTCTTCACCCCCCACGTACTTTGCACCAATTGCAGAATCTCCAAAGCAAGGACAACTTCCTTTACCGTCTAATTCTGGACTATGCGACAAAAGTCCATGGTTTCTTACAACTGCTCCATACCAACATTCCTTTTGTTTGAGATAAGCATGCGCAAGATTCTTTTGATGCGTTGAAACAAGCTCTGACTTCTGCTCCATTGGTGTCTCCTCCCGACTTCACTAAGGAGTCCATCCTCTATGTGTCAGCATCAGAAAATGCCATCGCTGGAGTCCTGGTTCAAGAAGACGATTCTTGTCAAGAGAATGTGATCGATTATGTAAGTTAGACGCTTTTTGGACTCCCTCCACGTTATCCTCGTGAATATAAGATGGCCCTTTTGGTCATATTTTATGTTCAGAAGCTATGCCATTACATCCTCTTGAGTTGCACTTGAGTCGTGTTCGATTCCAGCCCCGTGAGTTATCTCTTGAGACGTCGCCTTGTTCAAGGTCATGCTGCCAAGTGGATTGTCATTCTCCAGGAGTATGATTTGTAATTTTTTTCCCCCAAGAGCACCAAAGCTTTGGCGTTAGCTTCCCTAATGTTAGACCTCCCTCTATCGTCTACCGCATGACTGATCACAATCGAACTTCCTAACGAATTTATAATTTTCATTTCTATGGAAGACCCATGGTATGGGGGCATTCTCTTGTATCTGCACACTCAGAAATTTGGGGCCCATTTAAGCCGTGAAGATCAACAGTGCATTCAAAACCAAGTTACTCACTCTCTCCTCATTGGGGATGTCATGTACCATCACGGTGTCGACACCATCTTACATTGTTACCTCACCCACGATGAGGCTAAAAAAGTACTGAATGATTGTCATAGTGGAGCCTATGGTGTCCACCTCTTTGGTTTGGTCACCACCCAGTCATCGTTACATCTTGTCGTCATAGTAGGTCTCTTCAGTATGTGGACGATTGATTTCATGACTTGTAATCCTACCTCGATCAGCAGTCATAATTATATCATTGTGGTTGTTGATTATTTCACTAAATGGGTTGAGGTCATGCCTACATTCAACTATAAGGCTGATACGATGGTAGGGTTCTTTTTTAACCACATTATCACGTGTTTCAATGTCCCCCAATAGATAGTCTCAGACCATGGTTCTCATTTTGAGGACATCGTTTGGACAGATTTGTCTTCCATGTTGAATTTTGAACACCAATACTCCTCTGCATATTATCCTTAGGGAAATGGATAAGTTGAGGCTGTCAACAAAATACTCAAAACCATGCTCCAACAGATGGTGGAAAAACATAAATCCAACTGGCATCATTTTCTCTTTTCTGCCCTCTGGTCCTACTGGATATCAACGAATACCGCTACCGGTTTTACCCTGTTTCACTTGGTCCATGGTGTGGAGTGGGTACTTCCCATTGAATGTCAGATTCCATCACTCTGCCTTGCCATCATGCTTCTCCCCAATACCTCACCATTAGAACAATGTCTAATTATGCTTGAACATACCAATCAAGACCACCGCGGTGCTGTCTAGATGATTGAAGCATCTAAGACTAGGTCAAAGTCCCATTTTGACTCCCACATCCACCCTCGCACATTTAGCGAATGTGATCTAGTCCTCGTATATGATCAATCCAATGATAAGTTAGGAAAATGAAATTTTGATTCAATGTGGTACGGCTCATATTTTGTCCATTGGTGCCTCAGCAAGGGGGCATACATCCACGCTGACTTCGATGGCCATCTCTTGAAGAATCCTCGCAACGGGCTCTACCTGAAGAGGTTCTATGCATGAAGTCATTCACCATGTATTAAACTTGTATCATAGTTTTGTTTTGTTTTTTGCACTGTTCTTGTCTCGAGTCTTACAGTTTGTTTCCTTGGTTGCTCCAGATGGATCCTACCTCGCATCACTACGTTGTGTTCGCTAATAGAGCAATTAGATGGTATCCTAATCTCACCTCAGCTGTGTGGGTCATTTATTCCCTGTCACATGAGTTGATACATATTGATGGAATGTGTGTTGGTATTGCTACCAAACATCAGGTTGACTATGACAGTGCCATTGGTCTCCTAACCGCCTTCCCTCCACTTGGGTATTCATCACCTTGATGTCTTCCTTGACTCACAGCTAGTTTTCTCCCAGTTGAATAACTGCTATCGGGTACGTGATCCTTGTCTCTTTAGAAATTTCCTATGCACAAGACATTTGGTTAGACATTTTGAATCCATTGCATTCATGCACATTCCCAGAAGTCTCAGTAGTGTAACAGACCAAATGGATAATGATATTCTAGAGTGGCACATCAATCATGCATGTAGGAAATAAAACTGCATCATGCATCATCATCTAGTCATGCATACATATGTCATATACGTCATATAGGCATCATCATAAAAAAGACTCATAAAAAATACATAAAAAGTGCATCCATGTGCATATATATCATGGCATAATGTTCAGTACAAAATGAGAAGCTTCACAAGCTTTCTCGGATGATCATACATATAGTACAAAAATCCCTATGCACCACTGCACCAAGGGGCAGCATCACTAGATTCTAGTCATAGTTGTACTCCTCGTACTTTGGGTTGGTGTCCTCCTATGTGTCCTCCTCGTTGGAGTCCTCCTCCTCCTCCATCGGCACATTACCCTGTGTCGCTGCTCTGACATACTCAGCAGCGAATCTGATCCTCCTCATCAAGGGGATCCACTCTGGAGGAGCATGGTAGCATGTGATGATCAGATCGGTGTCGAGGTACTAATATTTTTCATCAGTGACCCCAACCAGTAAGAACTCAATATCAAGTCGAAGTGATTCCAGTGTACTCCAGTGCCTCCTATGCCCATGAGTAGGTGGATCTAACCCCTCTGCCTCTGATAGCTTGCTAGAGGGCGTGGCCCAATTCCTGCACATACACACAGTATGTCATCAGTATCCATCACACACATAAACTATCTACCACTAAGATAGTAAACTATATATGAATGCAACCACATAAAGCATCATGTATACATACCATCATGTCCCTAGGCTTGTCCTGGAAGTCGAGGCATGTCAAGATCCCCCCGGTAATCCATACCCGCATATGGGTAGTCCTATATAAGGACTGGTAGTTGTCACCACTATGCAAAAAGATTCAAGGTGAATAATCGGCCCACTAAGCTGCCTCCCTCCCTGATCATCATCTTGTTCCACCTCCTCATGCAAGGCTCGTGAGGTCCTACCTCACGCACTACTAGACGCGCTTGTAGAGTAGGAAGTCGCTCAAAAAAGAATGAGCACAAGAACGAGGGGAAACAAAAATCCCCTCCCACTGAACTAGCATGGTTCAGTGCATTCCGAACCTGAGTTAGGTGCATATGGGACCGCCCAAAGTAGGTGCCCCTCAGAACACGCTCCACAATCTACAGCTGACCACTAGGGATCTTGTGCGGTCCCAATGATCCCAGTATCTACAGCACCATCACTTCCACGGCACGAGTCTCAAGACTCTCTATGTCACACACTAGTATGTATGATGAGTGCACTACTGCAGAGGCACAGCAGTGTCTCTCGCAGAGGTCGTCCAATGACACCCCATGTGAGAGCTTCAGTGTAGTCTGGCTGATCACATCAACATAGGGAGGCCAGTCAAAAAATAGATATCTAGGAGCGCGATATCGATCTGCTCCTCCTGGATGATAAAATGTTACACATCCCGGTCCCAGAATCTCACTAGCTTGTCCAGCAATAGCTTTGTTGAATGCATGAGAGGGATATGGAAGTACTTCCATAATCCACAACGAGTGAGCATGTCCTACACTGAAGGATCATCGTGCACCTCGTCTAATAGCTTCCCAATATCTCACTCTCGCCATGCCACCCATGGCATCCTGAACATACACATGGTCCCTTTCAGGTCCAGACATGCACAAAAAAAACTCATCCTGGGTTGAATCGCTTCTATTTATCCTTTTTGTACGACCCAAGTCACTCAAAAACCCTGAACAGGAGTGACTGGGTCATTTATGTCTACTAAACAGGTGCAACCTAGTTCGCGCCTGTCTCCCCGAGAAGTGTGACCGAGTTGCACCTATCATCCCAACATGAGTGACCTAGGTTGCACATTTTCCCTCGAAAAGTGTGACCCAGCCCTGAAATACCTCTGAGCTCAGTACAGGCCCCAAGATGAGCAATCACATAAAGTAAACCAATAAAAAAAGACGGGTTCGAAGAGAGCTCTTACCTGCAAGTCATAGATCAGAAAACCACTGATCCAATCGAAAGAAATCAGCAGTTGTGCTATGGGATCCTCCACTCAAACTCGGCACTAAGCAGTGAAAATGACACATGTCATGTGGTCCCCCCATTTTTATAGGCCTCCATTTGGTCTAGTTTTTCTTCCATGAACCACAGATTCATCTGGAGTCCGTTTGAGATGTCAGTCTCACCACTGGGTTCGATTTTCTACCCTCTGTCTTTTAATGAGACCCTCGTCTCTTGCTCTCACTATAATTTTTTGGGCCATTTCCCATAATTCACCTCGATTTGTGTGCCATCACGTGAATCTTCCATTGTATGTATTGGTATGTTCATGAGCCATCCTCTCCATCCATACTGCACATTTAGCCATCTTTACCGCCATCCATCGTCCTGCAAGGGGGGTCCATCAGTGTTCTGGATTTATTCCTATCAGCCATGTTAACAACATAACCTATTTCCATATATCGAACACTTCCCCCTTGCTTGATTGACCATTACGGAGTTTATGTTAAGCTCTTTTCTAACTCCTAAAAGAATGGAAATATTGTCAAGCATGCTTGCTTCCTTTCACGCTCGTTAAAGTATTTGAAAGGGTGTTTATATGGCCTCGTTTATTTCCTTTTTCAGAGCGTATGGACTATTATAAGAAAAGGATCACCCTAGCACCTTCCAGCTAGGAATGTTTCCCTTTGTATCCTTTTATGCTTTCTCAGACATTGGGACCGTACCTTACGAAAAATCTCATGATGGGTTGTCTTTAGCTCTTTTCCAGCCCTCTCATAAAGAAAATATTATCGAGCAAACTTGGTTACATTCATGCTCATAAAAGTGTTTGAACGATCATCCAGTCAGTATAGGTTTAACCTTTTCCGGCCTGGTTGGACTACCAATGGTAAAGAAGTCTTCCTTCCCCAAAGGTTGGGAGAGCTCTCATTTGTATACTTTTATCCTTTTTTGGGATAAGGAGACTATTAACAAAAAAGAGACCACACTGGAGTCTTCTTCTTGTTTTCAGAATCTCTAAACATGAAAACACCATCGAGCATTTACTTTCTCGGGCTCGCTAAAAATCCACGAGATCGTCTCATATCAATCTTACTTCTATCCCTTCTTTGTGCTCCTTAAACTATGAAGAAGGCCCAAACGGTGTCTTTAGGTGCCACCACCCATGATATCACAGTATGGAAGCTTCCCCCCATTGGGTCGCCTTTGTTCAAAGTATTCTTCGATGAGTCTTCCTTGGATCCCCTGGATACCACTAGTCCAGTTACCTCCCTTAGTATTCTCCATTTTTAGTTATATTCTTAGTATTATAGCTATGATCCCTCTCCCATGAGTTGATTTTATTTTCTGCCAGGTCAGGCCTACCATCATACTCTGAACAAAGGAAGTTTGAGTCCCCTATTCCCCCATTCAGTGTGTCAATCCCCCGATTGATTCCACATCTTTGGTTATCCCCCTCGTGCTTCTATCCAAGGACACATCATTGCCTTGATTAGTTGCAGGTCTCACTCTGTCAACATTAGCACATATATTCTAGAGGATAGGCCCAGACGTCCGTGTATCCTAGTTTCATCCACCTCATTGTTAGGATATTTAAACACCTAGGAGTTAGTTAAGATAAACTTGTGTAATATATCTGTTAGGTAAAAGTGTGTTTCTTTAGTATGCATTTGTAAATATTCTAATCCAACGGTCATGATATGTTCTAGACATATTAGACATAGAGTGATCCGATGGTTCAACTTCTCTTAGATCATACCTACCATTGATCCATGGCTTAACACTCAATTGGTCCATGATCTCTATTTAAAGAGCATGGAGGGTCCTTGGCTAGTTCATCGATTATGAGAAACTCATGTAACTTTCTTTCTTTTGCATAATAAATTGTTCCAAGTAACTATTTGGCAGGGGCCTTGGACTGTTTCCCTCTCGATGGTTTTAACCACATGACAAACATCGGTGTATTGATCTATGATTCATTTGTGTGAAGTGGTTGCTCTAGGTGTTCATTCTTTTGGGAGTACCCTATGTACCCGAACATGGTATCAGAGCGTTTATGAAGAGCTGCTTTTGGTTTTGATCAAGATCTGGAACCAGTGTTACCGAAACTTTGAAAGGGTTTTTGGTTCTAGATTTTCTATGCATTTGTGGCCTATGTGAGCTATTCCATTGCGCCCCAGAGCGTCGTTTCCATTGGGAAATAGTTTTCTTTTCATCGAAAACTATTTCTGTTTGTTCCAGAAACACCTATTTCGGCAAATCTGAATGTATAATGTTACAGTGACGGATTTTTTTTTTTAAATCTCTCATATTTTATCAGTTTTATTATTAGATATTTACTATTTTAGTATCGGCCTGTTGCCTTCCCTGGCTGTGTATGCTTTTTGCCGTGCACCTTACGAGATCGCGATGAATTAGAAATAGAAAGGGGAGGTTTTTTTCCTTGTATTCTCGACTACGTAAGCTCTTTGCCATGCACCTTGTGCAATCATGGCGAATCAGAAATAGCGAGAAAACTTGAAAACGTAGACTTTTTGGGTAAGCTAACCAAGATCTAACCCCACCCATAGTGTAGAAAAGTTTGTTTGTTTGTTTGTTTTTCATTTTTTGTGTTTTACAGAAGAAGAAAAAAAGGCAAGCATAGAGAACGAGAGAGAAGAGTAAAAAAAAACCACTTCCTCTTTCCATTCTTTTATGTACCTTTTAAACTTAGCTCACTTGGTTCAAAGTTGCTTTCTTCCTTAATAGGTCTTGAGCTCAAGTCTTATTAAGTTACTTTTAGTGCATGCAATTTCTATTTTCAAGTTACTTTATTGTAAAAGTGCATCTCACATAAATAAAATAAAATAAAAAGTGAGTCAAGTCTTTTAATTTATTGCCGCACCATTTAAAAGTAACATTACTGTAAAAGTGAACATCACTTATTTTACAAAAGTGATTCACTTAAAAAGAAACTTTATTCAAAGGTTCATCTTGGGAAGAAGGGGGTTATTTTTTTTGGTTGGTCAAGTTAATATCTTCCACGTCACTATTGTGGACATCTTCATCATTTTCTTTGATCAAGCATAGCTTCATCATCAAGAATCAGTTTTCAGTGCCATTTTTCTTTTAAACCGCATATTTTTTCGAGCTCTTTGCATCCAGATAGTTAGTTTCTATTCTTTCAGCCATTATTTTACATTATGGCCGCCCCTTGTGATATTATACTTACAAGTTATAACTATTTCTCATGGAAATCTCATATGGAGGATGTTCTACGAAGTAAGGGACTTTTCAAGATAACCTCAGGAAAAGAAACATAGCCCACTGATGATGATAAGAAAATTAAATGGGAAAATAGATGTGATGAAGCTCGTGGATTGATTGGGATTTCAATATCTACTTATTTGTGATTCCACATATCTGGAATTGATGAACCTAATAAAGCTTGGGAAAAGTTGGAATCTGTGTTTGGTAAACACAATGAAATTCGAGGTCATTAGCTTGAGAATGAGTTAATTTCTTTGAATCCAAGTGAATTTTCATGCATTCAAGACTATTTATCTAAGTATAAAACTCTTAGACTCTTATGTGAAGAATGCAAGATTAAGAAAGAAGACAAACAATGTATTTATCATATTCTTTCCAAACTTGGGCCTGCATTTTCTGTTTTTGTATCTACATTCTACTCCATGAAAGAATCCTTTACTGTAGCTAGCTATCAAGAGCCTAGTCTTGAATCATTTTGTGATTCCTTAATTAGAGAGCAAGATAATCTCATTCATCTTGGAATAATTAACAATGCAGATACATCTGGGAAAGCCTTATTGTCCCAATAGAAAGAAAAGTCCAAGCCTCCCAAGAAACAGAATTTTTGCAATAATAAGCCAAACAACAAGAGTCCCAAACCCTCTCAATCAGCTCCTTCTTTAAAAAATGACAAAGGATCCAAGCCAAAAGGAAAGAAGACTGAGATTCATTACAATTTTTGTGGGAAAGATAATCATGATGAATCTAAGTGTTTCATGAAGATGGCATCCTTGGAAGCAGCAATGAAGAAGCACCACATCAGCTTAGATTCGTCTTCAGAATCTACCTCTCATGGACATCCACTTTGTGCTTCTGGTTACTCTTATACTACATCTTCTTCTTCTACTTCAAATGAATGGCTCATTGATTCTGGAGCATCTTATCATATGGCTAAGGATCAAGCCATCTTTTCTACTATGCATGAATGTAACACCAAGAAAATATTTGTGGGTGATGATAGATATCTAAGTGTTGTAGGATCTGGAACAGTTCTAGTAGAAAATGGTCATTTCAGTGATGTACTATGTGTTCCAAAAATTTCCTGCAATTTGTTATCAGTCTATCAAGTTACTCATTCAAGAGAAGGTAAAACTGTGACTTTTACCCCTCACCAAGTTGTAATCAAGGATTTTAAAAATCCTCAAAATGTTCTTGCTACTGGAACTGTTGATGATATTACCAGGTTGTACAAATTTAACAACTTTGGGTCATCACATTTTCCTTCAGTTTTTGTTGTTCATAGTGATAACTTGAGCAAACTTTGGCATGAGCAATTTGGTCCCTTAAATTATCTCTCATTGCAACAACTATGTAAAGACAATATGGTGACTGGTCTTCTGATGGTATCTTGCAAGGATGGTGTTTGTTTTGATTGTGTACTCAGAAAACATCATCGGGACAATATTGACAAACGTACCTCTTGGCATGCCTCGGTTCCCTTGGAGCTTGTGCATAGTGACTTGTGTGCCCCTCTTCCATCTGCTTCCTTTTCTAGTTTCAAATATTTCTTAACTTTCATTGATGACTACTCCAAACGCACTTGGGTTTACTTCCTAAAACTTAAGAGCGAATTATTTAACATGTTCTTGGCCTACAAGGCCCTTGTTGAAAAACAATATGGTCATCAAATTATTAAGTTAAGATATGACAATGGAGGAGAATATGTTAACAACAAGTTCACTACTTTTTGCACTGAACAAAGAATCCAACAACAGCACACTGTTCCATATACACCACAACAAAATGGTGTAGTTGAACAGAAGAACCACACTATAAGAGAAACGGCTAATTTTATGATCCAATCTAAGGGACTAAGTCTTCAATATTGGGATGAGGCCATAAATTGTGCAAATTACATAGTTAATCGCACACCCACTAAAGTTTTACAAGGTATAACACCGGAAGAAGCATGGAGTAAAATTAAACCAAATGTAAGTCACTTTCGTGTGTTTGGTTGTGAAGCATGGGCTCACATTCCAGATGAAAAACAAAAAGCATTGCAGCCTAAAACTGAAAAGTGCATATTTATTGGATATTCAGAAGATGTAAAAGGTTATAGACTTCTTCAGCCACATTCTCATGATATAATCATTAGAAGAGATGTTAAATTTGATGACAATCTCTTGGCCTATAAGCCTAACTTTGTGGGTGTACCATCTTTGGCCTGCGAGCCTGATTTGGCGATTGTTCCTTCTTCTTCTTCTTCCAACTTCCTTGACAGGTTTCTAACTTCAGTTTCTGATGATGATAGTGAGGATGAAAATCCACCTTTTCCTGCTCATGTTCCTCCAGTTGCACCAGCACCAATGCTTCATTGATGGGTCTGTTCAACATGTGAAGCAGCTGGTCATCTTGTCGGAGATCCTAGAGATCAACGTCCAACACGTTCTCAATTTTAGCAAGCCTCTTCTCTTTTGGCTCAAGTTTCTAAGAATCATAATCCAGAAACTTTTGCAGAAGCTTCAAGAAATCCAGATTGGGATGCAGATATGGATGAAGAATATCGTTCCTTAATGGCGAACGATACTTGGGATCTTGTTCCTCTTCCAAAAGGAAGAAAACTTGTCAGATGTAAATGGGTCTCCATAACTAAGTATGCATCAGATGGAAGTGTTGAAAGACTTAAGGCAAGGTTATTTTCCAAAGTGTTTTCCCAAGTTGAATGGATTGACTACAATGAAACCTTTGCTCTAGTCGCAAAAATGAATTCCATCCGCCTTGTTCTTTCCCTTTCTGCCTTACATAATTGGGAATTCCATCAAATGAATGTCAAGTCTACCTTTTTACATGGTGATTTATAGGAGAAAATTTACATGGAAAAACCTCCTGGATATGTTCAGGATAACTCTAGCCTTGTCTGTCTCCTTAAGAAATCCTTATATGTCCTTAAGCAAGCTCCTAGAACTTTGTATGCCAAAATGGATAGCTTTATCCTTGACACTGGTTTTTCTAGATACCATTTTGACCCCAATGTCTATACCAAGAAAGTAGGAAACCATCTCATCATACTTGTTCTTTATGTTGATGATCTTATCCTTACTGGTAGTGACCCTAAACTTATAACCCATGTGAAATCTAGTCTTAAGCAAAATTTTGAAATGTCAGACTTAGGACATTTGCATTATTTTCTTGGTCTCCAAGTCTTGCAAACAAAACAAGGAATATTTCTTTCCTAGTCTAAGTATGCTTGTGACCTTCTTCGTCGCTTCCACATGGAAGATTGTAAACCAGCCCCTTCTCCCTTCCAGTCTGGAGTCAAACTTTCTGCCACTTGTACTACCCTTGAAGTAGATGCCACATTGTATCATTAGCTTGTTGGTAGTCTCTTATACTTGACTCATTCCCATCCTAACCTTTCCTTTGTCATTGTTCATGTTTCCCATTATATGCAAACACCTCATGAAAGTCACTCGAAAGAAGCAAAAAGAATACTTCTATATTTTCAAGGTACAATTCAGTTTGGGATTCATTATAGTACAAGGGGGGAACCTTTGTTGGTTGGTTTCACTGATTCAGATTGGGTCAGCGATCTTGATGACCGAAAGTCTACTACAGGTTATGTTTTCAGTCTAGGATCTGGACCTATCACTTGGGCTTATAAGAAACAACAAGCTCTTGCTCTTTCTTCAGCAGAAGCAAAATATCGAGCCGTAGTTAATGCCAATCAGGAATCTTTATGGCTTCGATAGATCCTTTCAAAGTTTGGATTGAAGTAGCAGCAGCCTACTCCACTTTGGTGCGATAATCAAAGTGCCATCAAGCTTTCCAAATATCCAGTTCTACATCAGCACAGCAAACACATTGAGCTACACATGCACTTCACCAGACATATTCACCAGGTCTCTTACAAAAGCAAAGTTTTTTAAACTTCGGTCTATGTTAGGAGTTCAGGAATGTGTCCTTAAAAGGGGATAGGCTCTAATGCCTCCTTCCTTCTCCTAATAGTGTCACTTTTGTAAATCCTTCAATCCTATCCCAAGTTGTTCTTAAGGGGGGATGTTAGGATATTTAGACACTTATAAGTTAGTTAAGATCAACTTGTGTAATATATCTGTTAGGTAAAAGTGTGTTTCCTTAGTATGCATTAGTATGCATTTATAAATATTCTAATCCAATGGTCATGATATGTTCTAGACATAGAGTGATCCGACGGTTCAACTTCTCTTAGATCATACCTACCATTGATCTGTGGCTTAACACCTGATTGGTCCATGATCTCTATTTAAAGAGCATGGAGGGTCCTTGGTTAGTTGATCGATTATGAGAAGCTCATGTAACTTTCTTTCTTTTGCATAATAAATTGCTCCAAGTAGCTATTTGGCTGGGGTCGTGGATTGTTTCTCTCTTGATGGTTTTAACCACGTGACAAACATCAGTGTATTGATCTGTGATTCATTTATGTGAAGTGGTTGCTCTAGGTGTTCGGTCTTTTGGGAGTACCCTATGTACCCGAACACTCATTGATGAGTTCCTTGGACCACTTTAAAGGTGTCATTAGTTCATTTCGATTTGGTTGTGTATCACGTCCTCCACTTCAGCTACATCATCACACCATTTAGATTTGTACAGGGTATTGGTCTATTCATTATTTGGTTGAAGACCCCATTTTTCACCTGACTCTAGCACATTGGTGAGTCTACCATGGGACCCACACAGTTTCATGTCCCTTGTGATTTCCAGGCTGCGTTGGTGATAGTGTTTGGAATCCCCCAGTGTTTTGCTTCCATGTATTTCTAGTACTTGATGCTATATATTGTACCACAAAGATTCTGACTCTTAGTCATTGATTCCCTCTAGTTATGTACACTTCCAGATCCAGCAGAGCATCAGTTGTGATGATATTGCATTCCATGAGAATGTCATTATTTCTATGTATCAATTCTTCATATCAGCATTGTATTTAGCCTCCCATTGAGGCCACCATTATGTATCATCATTTGTATATATATTGATTGGCTCCCATGTTTTGAGCCTTGATCCCATTATGTATTCTTTTGACATTGTTACGAGCATGGGTATGCCCGCCTCGTCCATATACATGTCACACATTATATGTATCTCATACATTTTTTAGAACCAATAATAAAAAACCAAAATCCATCGTAGTTCGAATGAGGAAGCTCCACTTCTCCACAGGTCTCTCCAGTATCTCAACTGTTGTCACCATTATTCCCATGATCATATGATGTCCATCGGCCATACGATGAGATCATTCCCTCTCACATCAAGGGGCAATCTATTAACACTAGAAAGTGTTCACCTAGCTCTACATGGTCTAAACCATTTACATACATCATATTCCCACCATATTTGCCTTACTTTTGACCTTCACAACTGTATTTCCACATAAAATGGTCTAAAACACCATTATTTTTTCCCATAAATGAAGGGATAGTGAGCATTTATTATGGTTTACCTTCACTCTCTCCCAAAAAGGGTTAAAAAACCCTAAAAAGGAGAAAAGGTAAAAAATCCACAGATATATACCATGGGTCATCACCTTGGGTTAAAAAACCCTAAGACCATACTATAAATACATTATGAAGGGCTCTCCCAAAACACACATATATTTTCATTCACTTGTGGTTATGCTGTGCCATTTTGTTGTTAAGTATACCACATATTTTCTTGCCATTACCCCCATTACCACACCATTTCCCATGATGTACGTTGATACATTCTCTGTACCCACTTTGGATCCATTTCCCATTTGACAAATGTCCATGGACACAACTGGAGAACCAACCCATGGAGTTGTGGAACCACTTCTGAGGACGGCTACATTGGACCATCTTGCAGGAGAAAGGTGTGTTTACTCTTTGTTTATTGCATTAGTTTAACCGATATGCATGTTAAAATAATAATAAATATTTTCTTTCAGTTGTTATTTTAGTTTAGTTTTATAGTTCTCCATTAAACACTTCCTTATGATCACATTGATCTAAGGTTGGTGTTTCTGCACGTATTAGGGGTGAAATCCCCATTACAATATTATCACTAAAGAATGGATAGCCGTGGATCTGAAAAAGATTAAAGCTATCATGAGTTGGAAAATGCCCAAGAATGTTCTAAAGTTAGATCCTTTATGGGATTGGTTGGGTATTGCACAAGATTCATTGGTGGTTTTCCAAAGGTGGCACATCCAAATACCTCATTACAAAACACCACAATGTGAGGAAAGTTTTCAAAACCTAAAGAAATTGTTGATCAACAAAACAATTCTTAAGATTGCAGAACCTAATGAAGACTATGTGGTGTGTACAGATTCCTACCAAGAAGGAATCGATGGAATATTAATACATCGAGGGCATGTGATCTACTATGAGTATATAAATCTCAAGGAGCATGAGAAGAAATAGTCCACACATTACCTAGATCTTGTTTCCATTTTGCTAACATTGCAGATGTGGTGCCATAACCTCTTGGGTAGGAAACTTAAGCTAAGGATGTATCGCAGTGGATTAAAGTATTTATTTGAGAAACGAGATATAAATAAAAAGTAGGCAAGATGGTTGGAATTCCTGTGTGATTTTGATTTTGAGATCAAACATATCAAAGGAAACCAGAATAAAGTGGTTGATGCAGTCATCCTGAGAATATATGCAATGCACGTTTCAGCTATCAGTATGTGTGAAACAAACCTAACAAACAAAATCCTGGAAGATGTAAGTTCATATGGACTTTATCAGCAAATAAAGGAAATATTACAACAAGGAAATGTGCCTCAAAAGTATGAGGGGTACAAATTTGAAGATAATATAATTCCGAGGTATCAAAACAAAATTAATGTTCCCAAGTTAGGTGAGTTAAGGAAGTTAATTTTGGATGAGATGCATAAAGTTACTTATGCGGGACACCTAGGATACTAGAAGACACTTACAACAATAAGGAGTCGGTATTTTTGGCTAGGTATGAACAAGGACATTATTGAATATGTGTCCAAATTTCTTGAGTGTCAGAGACTCAAGGTTGAGGATGGGAATCCGACAGAAATTATTCAACCTTTTCCCTTTCCAAAGTGGAAGTGGGATGTGGTTGTTATAGATCTTATCATGAGGTTACTCATAACCATTAATCAACATGATTCCATCATGGTAGTGATAGACAATATGACTAATGTATCTCATTTTGTACATGTCAAATCAACCTATAAAGTTGCTAACATAACAGACATTTACATGAAGGAAGTTGCTATATTGCATGGAATTCCCAAGGCAAATGTTTCATATAGAGATTCCAAGTTCACTTCAAATTTCTGAAAGGGCTTGTTTAAGGGATTTGGAACAAATATGAATATGAGTATAGCACATCGTCCTTAGATATATTGGAAGACTAAGAGGGTTAATCAGGTTATTGAAGATAAGCTTAGAATGTATGCAATGGATCAACCATTCAAGTGGGAAGAGTACTTGCATTTGGTGGAGTCTACCTACATAAATGGGTATCATGCATATTTAGAGATGAGTCCATTTGAGGCCGTGTATGGGAGAAAATGTAATAGTTCCATTAGTTGGGATAACTCAATAGACAGAGTGATGATTGGGTCATAGTTACTCAAAGAAATGGAAGAGGAAATGGTTAAGATTAAGCAGAACCTAAAGGTAGCTCAAGATAGATAGAAAAGTTATGCAGAAAAGGGTAGAGTAGCTAGATAATTTCAAGTACATGATCATGTCTACCTCAAAGTCAGGCCAAAGAAGAGTTCCCTAAGATTGGAAATCAGTCCAAAGCTTGCAACTCAATTCTCCAGGCCATTTGAAATTTTGGACAGGATAGGGAATGTAGCTTATGCATTAGCATTGCTTGCCTGTCTGTGTGTGCATAATGTATTTCATGTATCATTATTACATAAATAACTGGATGATCCTAACCACATAAATTGATTGGGCAATTATCCAGGTGAAACCAGAAGGCAATATTTTGATGCAGCTAGTGCACATCCTAAACAAAAAAACCGCATTGTTAAGGAACAAGGTCATCGAGTAGGTAAAGCTCCAATGTACCTAATACATCCCTGAATAAGCAATGTGGGAGATGGAGGATGCAATGTGGGAATCTTACCCATAGCTTTTTGAAAATGAATTTTGATGTACAAGCCAAGTACATAGTGTTGTAAGGCACCGAGGATGGTGCATTTTTTAAGGGGGGGGAATGTAACACCTTCATTTTTTCCCTAAATGTCAATATGTAAATATGAATTTATTTTGATAGGATGGAATCCTGAGACAATGGGTTGAATGGCCTGAATAATGTTATCTATAATTTTGTTTTGTTTATTCATACAAATTCCTAAGTGGTTGCAATATTGGATCAAACAAAAAGGGATGGGGGGTTATTAGTACGCAAGTGGTGAGGGTGAGAGAAGAATGAGGGAGGGGCAAAAGGACCCTAGTCATAATTGTTTTGGCCTCACCTTAACCTTAGGAATCCAAACAACCTAAGGTTTGTTGTTTAAAGTAAGTAATTGTTAATTCTTGCTTAATTATGCTAATGGTGGGTTAAGAGGGGGTTTTCTTGTGTGTCAAGTTTCAAGTTCCCATCATGCAAATAAAATATGGTAATTCAATTCAATTAAGGGGAGTTCAATTACAATTTTTGAAGTTTGGGGGAATTATAAGAAGGAAGACCATCGTATCTAGTGGGGAAATTCAGTTCCACCAGTTTTGGGAAATCGAGGAAGTTAGATCCTCATTCCATGTGGACGATTCTAAGAGGAAAACTTAGCCGAATAGTTATATATTGATGTATGGAAGGGGTTTGAAGCACTGAGGTCACAAGTTGACTTGTGAATGCTCATCTAAGCCATAATTGTTTTGGCTGAGAAGTGTAATTGGCCTAGAGTCTTTAATACATGCAATATTTCCCTAGAACTGGTGTAATGGGTTAGTGAGCCCTTATTGGGGAAACCTAGCTTGCATGTTGTGTTCCCTAGAGTCTTAGTATGGAGACTTCATGCCGACCTGTGTTGGATCACTGGAAGGGAACTGAAGAGCACCCATTAGGGATCATTAGCTCAAAGAAGGGTGTTGTTCCTTGTGTTATATAAGTTGATGGGGAATGGATGTTGAGGATTGGGATAGTTGTGTATGGGTTTTTTGCACTAGTGTGTTGCATGAGGTATTGAGACAAGTGAGTAGTATCTACATACAAGCCTATGAAATAGCCTAAGAATGGTTAGGTTGAGTGAAAAGCTTGGGAAAAATCTTGAGGAACATGTCTCCCTTATGTATTGATATCACCAACTCGAGGACGACCTTCATTTTAGAAATATTAAGTACAATAGAGAGCCTATGGATGGGAGGAACATCTTAGTCCTATAGCCAATTGGGACTTCTTGTTAAGATAAGTGTCATATTTTTGTTATGCTTTGTTTTATATCATGATCCCATGGTTACATTTTGTGCTGGAGTGTATTTAATTGATCGCTTATGATTGTACACGAATGTATGGTTGTATGGATTTGTATGTTTTATTCATGTCGAGTTAGCACATGTGATTTAGTTGTATATTTGATATGGATTTGGCGATCGGGCCTATATGTATTTTGTTGTATAAAGATAATGTATTATGTTGTGTAATTTTTTTTGTATTGTAATTCAGCTACAAAATGTTTAGATGTAATTATCCATATGAATTATTGTTTTAGTTGTTTTAATTATTCTTGTGTGGATATATGTATTTGGTATTTCCAATCCATGTGTATGTGTAAATTGTTTTTATAACTTTGCAGAATTCAAGTGAGATCAAAAGGGTTGCACAATTGCATCAGAGTTTGAAGCTTTGTTTACAATTTCCAGTGGTTACATTTTCAATTTCAAGAATGGATTGTGTTTTTCGGCATCAGAGTATGGTATTTGGAGTTCCCTGTTAGCCCAAAAGTACTATCAGACCAGCCGGGGATGTGACATACCCATGCTTAGTTATGAAATGATCATAGTCGCCAAAATAAATACAATGTGGATCCATGAGATATGAATGTGCAATAGGTATCGTCATCTATAATACACAGTGGACCAATGTCAAACATGATCATAGCCACCGACACATATAATGTGGATCTACATATTAGTGTACATTGAAACAATATCAAGAACGAGAAACATATATCAATTGAATCATTCATATTGAGTGTACTCGTCATATGATGGTTCAATTATGCACAACTATGGTGACAACATCAATTAATGATTTTATCTTAGCCCAAGGTCTTCAATCCACGCCATTGACATTATGAGTCTCCTTATGTGAACAAGTTATTCTATGTCAAACATATGTGTCACAATTTGATGACCAATCATTAATGTATACCATTAACAGATGTATGGCATCCCACTGATAATGATAATGAATTCCAAGGTATAAGTAAAACCATCCAATGTGAATAAATGGTTTTATGCTAAATACCTAATTGCTTTAGTCAAATAGGGGGAAGTGATGCATACACATTACTGGATGCAATAGATCTTTCCATTAATCTTTGCAATCCCCTAGGTATTGTAAAGGGTCCCCAAACACACTTCCCATATAATGAGTTGAGTTTGATAAAAAGAAGGTTTATTAGAAAGAGAGAATTATGTCATCTCTCATCAACTAACATGAGACAAGTAGTTGGGTTGATTGATTAAACTAAAGATAAGAAAACCATTCGAAAATTCTTGATATTGGTAATCCCAACACAAATGGTCAACAAATCTAAGTATCAACTAACATTTATTGAGAAACCAATGATACAATCCATTAATTCTAAAGGCATTGAATGGATGTGCTATAATTATTGGAAGGGTAACCAATTAGTAGAGGAAATTCAGTATCATGGTACAACTTCCTAAATAAATACTAGCATATAACAGGAATTTTTCAAGTCTAAAATGGGCCTCTTAAGGAAAATAATAAAATAAGAGTTATATTTTTTTAAGGAAACAAAAAAACTACCTTTTCTATTGTATTTTAACTTATCTCTTTATAGGTCTACTCAAATATTGAGCATGAGAACTCGTTGGTTGTGGAAGTACCTAATACGCATACTTTTGAAAAACCTATAGCAGGAAAATACTTGAAATACATGTATTTATGAAAAACATTTTCACCCAACAAGNTTCTCATTCCATCCAAAACTATTTACCCTTATGGTTGACATCATCCTCTTGAATCCATTTGGTTCTTCTAAAGTTGATTTTGATAGTACATTTTTTGTTTTGAGGCCCGCCCTTGACCTCAAATTTCCTCCAATATGACCCAAATCTAAGAGACTTGAAAAAAACATGTGTCATGTTCAAGGGTGACAATCAATGGCAACTACAACATTTTACATAAAAAATAATAAAGTGAGCCAAGAAATATTTCCACCTTATCACTTTTAATTTCTCTAGTGTTTTTTCACTTTCAATGAATTTTTATATGTTTTTTGTCTCGAACCTTGATCCTCTATTTGTAGGCCAAGAAGGTAATAAGCTCAAATTTTAAATTCTAAGAATGTCACACATGTACATTTCAATCGTGATTTTCACTCATGGATTTTTAATTTTCAATATTTTTTTCCTTTTATGTGTCTTTGATATGTGGTCACTATTCTTCTACTCAAAAAGTGTAGTCGCCTGTCCTTTTTCTTAAAACAAAATGGGGCTCTCATTGTTCCTTAAGAAAAAGCATGGCCTAGTGATAAAAGTGAATGCAAACTCTAGATTAAGAGATTTAGTCCTCATGTGCTCAACTAATCCTAACTAGGAGTATCATATATTATTGTGTTGTAGGATAAGGGTGTGAAATATTCATATAACATATGGTTGTTGAAATTTTGCAAGAAAAGGGGAGGATGCTACTATAAAGACACTAGGACACTATGATATGCCTTGATTTCCATGAGCTACGTTATATTAGAGAAAGCTAGTGGGGCCTCTTGGCTGTAAGACTCTTAAGTATGCACTCTTCTAGTGAAATAAAGCCTTAGAAAATTATGGATCGTATTCAGAACTATTTAGAAAACAAGGGGATGCCTAAGACTAAAAGGTGAGTGACTACATTGAAGAGGTGACACGAATTATTATGAGAGATTTGCTTTATACACTCGTTAGGATAAAGAAGGTTGTGTGTGTGTGTGTGTGTGTGTGTCAAAGAAGATAGTGAGGTAAATCTCACTCACGATAGCCTTACAAGGTACATATATGTTCCTGTAGATAAGCATTTGTTTGTTTTTCTTACTTTATCTTGTGTTATCGATATAAATGCTTCAAGTATGAAAATTATTTTTTTATGAATAAGACATGTGTTGCTTAAAATGGCACTATGATATGCATGATTTTTCCTTACTAATTGTTATAGGCATATGCAAAAATGTCAAAGAACTTTGAGGTGTTCCAAGGTCGTAAAAAGGAATGATTGAACATTATTTTACAACGTTGTCAGCAATGAGACAAAGTTGTAATGAATATATTGACAATGTTGCACATGCAGTTGAAGAATTGAGACATGGAACCTTGATTAAAAGAAAAAAACATTGAGGACAATGTTATTCCAAGGGGAAGGACAATGTAATATCGCAGTCTCAACCCTTTGAAGTTGATATTGTTTATATTGGAAGTATGTTTTTCTTCACACCGTGAGGTAGTTTCCATGGTGATTTTGAAAGACATATGAACATGAAAAAATTTCAATTTAATAAAAGGTTCCAAGGTTGACTTTGGTGGAATACACCATGGGTCTATAAATCCACCAAAAGGGAAAGGTAAGGGGATCCAAAAAGATCTTCCTATGTCATGTGATCTTAGCATATCCTATCTGTATACTCTTATGTGTTATTGTCTTATTTCCAGCTTTTCCTAATGTCTATGTTAATTAAATTAGGATCTGACTTGGTAAATAACTTATTACCTCAAATAATTATTTCCTATATTCAAATATTATATCATAATTTGTAGCAACCAACTCCTACATTTAAATTTAGGTAATAAATAAATGAATAGAGGAAAGACTCATCAGTATCACCCATTCATTCATTATTGGAAGTAGAATTCAAATTAGGAGAGAGTTGCTTTAAGAAAAGAGAGCTCTTGAAGGAAAAATAAAGGTTTTCATGAAATAAATGTAGTATGAGCCATGTGGGAATGAAGAAAGGACTATTGTGTGATATTAGGGACCATTATTAAGTGGGGATATAACTTCCCAAACCCATACATACTGTTGGCTTGTTTGAAGCTATCTAAAAGTCAAAATGTGATGTCCAAAGAACTTAAATATGTTAAAGGTTCAATTTGAAAAAAGATGGGTATAGGACCCATACTACACATATTTAATACCATAGAGGGGAAGAGAAATATTGAGGTACTATAGAATAGAGAAGGGAGTACCTTATTGTCTTCTATGTTGTAGTAGAGTGGTTTCCAAATTTAGTGTGCATGAAGGTTTTATTAAAGAACTCGGCAGTGGCTTTCATGGTGAAGCTTGAAATATTTCAGTAATCAAAAGAGAGACTTAGGAGTCTTAAATTTATTTTCTTTACCCTAGTGCTCTCATATCCCAACATAAGGGCGACATCCATAGAGGATAGATAGCAAAAGGTTGTGAGGAAAATGGGGCATGCCTAGTCAAATGCCTTGGAACTCAATTGATAAAAATATAAGTTGATTTATTCTTCTATTTGATTAAGAAATAATTCATTTATGACTGAGAATACATTCACATTATTTATCATGAAATCATGCCATGAAATATTAATAGATGTGTGGGTGAAGTGGTTGTTATTTTAATCATTTGGTTTGTAAATTATATGTGAAAACGCCTTGGTGCACATTACGAGTATACTTTTTGGTATTCACACCTTTGAATTATTTCCTAGTTTTTTTTTCCTTTTCATTAACTATACTACAAATAGTGGTTTGATTTTGAATGCTTAGCGTATCTTTTTCAAATCACTTTGTAACTAAATCTTGCATACCCATTAATCTCAATAATTTTTATGAAATTTTGAGTGAATGTATAAGATTATTTTCCGAAAAAAAATTTAAATATTTCATACCCTCATTCCAAATACTGACCTTACGGATTTGAAAATACTAAACCCCTATTTCTAGAAAAATATGTGTGGTATCTAAATAATGCATGGAATAGTCATAATACTTAAAATCAATCAAAGTTTATAAAATTTGTGATATGGTATATTTTTTTTTAAACAACATATTTCATACCTTAACTCCAAATCATGAGGGTACCTTGTCTAAAATTTTAGTCCATTGTTAATGCATAATTAAAATTTAGAGCTTACTCCAAATCATGAGGGCACCTTGCCTAAAAATTTGGTCCATTGTCAATGCATAATTAAAATCTAGAACTTAGTGCATGCTAGTTTTGGACAACAGTGTGGCATCACATATTGTTGAAAATTGGTGAGAATATATATATATATATGTTTGTGTTTTTTCTTGGAAATAGGAGCAAGTCGACATAAGTCGACTTGAACGAAGACCGACTTAGTCAGCCGACTAAAGTCGATGGGTCGACTTAGTCGATCAGCCGACTAAGTCGGTCGGCCGACTAACTAGAAAGATTAGTCGGCTAACTAACAGTCGTGTCGGTTCACCGAACCGACAAGTAATTATTTTGTAACTGTTTGTAACTTGTATATATTAGGCTATTGAGCCAAGCAAGAACTCAGTTCAGTTCTGTGCCTTGTATGAACTCATTAAATTAATATAATCTATTTTCCTATCTATTCTTGTCTCTTGTATCTGATTTATAGTTATGTTTTAGTATGTATTATTGGTAACCTTATGTGATCTGTGAGATTACAACATTGGTTCCATTTCCGGTAGTACATGTCTAAGATATATGCTCACATATGATACCAGAGCAGGAGATCAAGGACTGGTGGGACCGTAAAGTTGCGAACTACTTGCAAAATTACGCAAGACGAAACAGATTAACAGTCGCTGAAGCTAGAGCCAGATTTTTCACAGAGACACATGAAAAATTCGTCGAGTCTATGCCACAACTATTGAAGCAGCTTCTGGATGAGAAGACTGGACGCAACTAAAGAACAGCAGTTTCTAGATAAACTGTTCCGAGGAGGACGAACAAATCTGTCGGAGTGGTTCGAGAAAATCGCCGACGAATTCTATGAGGAGCAAGCAATTGAAGACCAAACGTCGGTAGAAACTGTCAAAGCGAAATTCTACACCGATTTCACCAAAAAATTCTTGTGCTCCTTGCCGACCTTGCTGTTCAAATTCTTGATAGAGAACGGAGCAGGACACATCGTCGAACCTAGACCACCACTGTACGAACAGCCACCAAACACCAACTGGGTGGAGAAGCAGAGGAAGTGGGAGAAATTTATTGCAGAAAGGGAGTGGGAATACTTCCTGAGCAAGTGATTCGAACTATCGGAGCTTTCTAAAAAGCGTTGGGTAGGCTATGGGGGGGTAGCTGGTCTTGTGTCAGAGATAGAGTATAGTGGATCCTAGTCGACCTCAAGAGGATAGATGTCACTAGTGATGAAAAGTCGACCGTAGAAGACTTGAAGAGAATAGTACTGTACGGAAGTATGTCGGACATTTAGAAACAAGAAAGGGACGAGAGACAGTAGAGAAGGGAAGAAAGACGCGAAAGAGCCGACGGGCTGCGCAGAGAAAAAAACCCTAGGGCGACCGACCGTGAAGAGAATCCACCAGATTCGGGTCATGACCGACAGGAAGAGGGCGTAGAACAAGAGGTGTCCCCTAGGGAGGAAGAAGTATGGATAGAGCAGCCAGAAGCTCTCCAATTAACAGCTCTCGGTGAAGGAATGACCCTTTTCCCATTAAATCCACAAACCAGAATATATACTATTGTCGAAGACGACCTCCGACTAAGAGCTGGTGACTATAGTATCTGGAGTCAACTAGGCGACGATACGTACACCGAACGACATCTTGTCATACGCCGACCGTTCGAAGGGAACTGGGTGACGATTCAAGAGGCACCATCCCTCCGAAGTATCCACTTGCTCTTACCGACACAGGAAGGAGCCCCCCCCCCCCCCCCCCGCCAAGTACAACTTTTGAAGGAATCGAACACGCAGACTTGCGCACACAAAGTTTCAGTGGACCATCAACCCTAGAAATCCACAACAACCCACTGTACATCGAATACGAATCGACCATCGACGGAGGTACCAGTTTCGTCGACCAAAATTCCGCAGGAGCGACTTCATCAACAATCCCACCACTTTCCCCACCACCCACACCTCCGACACCGCCAACTTCTGAGAGCCGTGAAAGTGACTCAGACATGGGTCATGGAACCGCTCACATTCCTCTCTACGAGGGGGATGAAGACCCTAGACGACATTGGTTCGTCTGTGAGTCCATCTGGGATGCAAACCAGGTGAAGGATGAAGACCGACAGATGGCTCAGTTCGCAGGAGCCTTACGGAAAAGGGCCCTGACCTGGTACATGACCTTTTCAGAAAGGCAACCCAGAGCATCGAAAGCTGAGATTAAAACACAGTTCTTATCATTTTTCAAGACCCCAAATGCTAAGCACCTGGCCGCCAAAAAGCTCAAGACAACGCAGCAAAAGCCAGGGGAAACCGTCCGCGACTACGACAAATGCTGGAAGGACCTATTGAGTCAATTAGATTATGTTATTGATGAGCAATTACTAATTCAATGGTTCCTTGCAAGCTTATCACAAAAATTTCGCCGACACATCAGTCTGGAAACATTCAAGACATATGAAGATGCGTTGACCAAAGCTCTGCAGGTGGAAATGGACGAAGACATACCTGCCTATCCGACGGACCACAGGATAGAAGAACAGCTGGAAAGTATGCAGAAGTCCTTGAAAGAACTGTCCCTCAAAAATCAAGAAATCTGGTGTACTAAATGTTCGACGGCCAGACACTCAAAAGATACTTGTCGACATGAATACAGCCGACAATACATCCAATTTGTGCAAACTAAAGTATTTTGCGACATTTTCCAGGAGGCAGGAGATCATTCTAGGAAATAATGTCCGTTTAACATGAAGAACGCAAAAGCTTCCTGGTGTGCCATCTGTGAGACAAAAAGTCACAATACGGCCGATTGTCAATTAAACCTGAAAAACAGACAGAACTATCAGGCGGTTTACCAGACGAATGCAGTGGTGCAGAGCAATGAGCAAAATCATACCAATGACCAGAGCAGGAAACGATATGAAGGCCGACGATATGAGCGTCGGTACGATAATCGACGATAAGGGTTTGGAGGAAGAGGTCGATTCGTCAAGAATCATGACATACGACCACGTCAATCTACCCAGTGCTTCATCTGCTATAAAGAAGGGCACAGATGCGCAGACTGTCCGTACAAGGACAGAACTGACCTTAAATTATGTATGCATTGTGGCGTAGGCGATCACTCTCTGGAGGATTTTCCTACCATGTTAGAAAAAATCAATAATAATAAAAATGTTAATGTCTTGTCTTGTGTACAAAAGCATGATATATTAACTACTAAAAATCTGCATATTGTCACTCGCCAAGGCACAAAAACAGGGCCTGATAACCCCCAAATTAGTAAAATTAAAAACACAAATGGTTATTCGGATCCTCTGAAGGAAAAACAAACTTATCAAGAAGCCACACACATATTTCAAGACATTGCACAACAAGAAGACAATATTACCAGTCGACTTAGCACGACACAGCAATTAACTCATCTCATCCAAACCGACAAATCCGTAGCCCAGTTCATTGATTTATTACACGAAATAAAAAGCACTAACTTTGGAAAACAAACTAAGAACATTTGTAGCCTCAATCAAAAAGAAAAAAACGATGTCGACCCACTTTTCGACCTGGAAATCGAAGGTTATCACGTCCGACAAGTGGTGCTCGATTTTGGGTCTCAGGTAAATATCATGACCAGGGATACATGGGAAAAGATGGGCCGACCTCGACTCTATGAGTCAGGCATTTACCCAAAACTCGCCGACCAAGGCCTCATTGAACCCATTGGGGTTTGGAAAGATGTCGACACGACCATCAAAGGAATCTCGACTAAGGTTGATTTTGAAATCATCGACCCAAAAGAAGGATCTAGCTCCTTCCAAGTGCTAGTTGGTCGACCTTGGGGACGAAAGATGAAAGCCTCCATATCTTTAGACAAAGACCGAATTAAGTTAAAAGGAAATGGTCAAAAATTCATTGTACCCATTAATCCTTCCCAAGGAGCACCTTGGACCGAACCGATTGATGAGGAATTCGATGTCAGAAAGCTTTACCAGATCCATAACAATACAGACTATACCAAGCCAAACATCTATGGGGAGCTTCACTTAGGGAACCAAGACTCAATTGGTTACAATTCAGATGCTGAATTATATGACTGGGAAATGGAAAATTATGAAACACAAGCAAGAGGATGCTGGACTATACAAAAAGTACAGAAAAAAAACCCACCCGACAGTGCTTCACTGTATCAATTATCCCCAAAATCTTTGAAAACAAAATCAGGGAACGACCTACATTACAACCGACCAACTTACATAATACCCAACTACCCAGGTATAAGGAAAGAGAATCCCCAATTATGCATCTTGAACAAGTATCTAAAAATATTGGAGAACATGGAAGACTTCAAAGCTTAGTGGAAACATTTACAGGTCAAGCAGCTAGATGGTGGAATACCCATCAGACCAAATTGCAGACCTGGACAACTGCTTCAACTTTCTTTGTCGAACGATTTGGTGGGAAAAAGTTAACCCAGGACACTCAAATCCCTATCTTTGTCCAAGGACAAGACCCAGAAGAACACATCAAGCTTTGTGAAAAGGAGTGGAGACGGCTTGGACACAAAGATGAGCGAGCCTGGCCACATTTGTTCCCTTCAACCCTAGCCGAATTGCCTAATAAATGGTATAAGATGGAGGAAGCTAGAGGAGAAACCTTCTTTTGGCATGAACTTAAAGAAAATTTTATTAAGGACTTCCAGTTCCTTCCTCGAAATGAAAAATTGACTGCGACAGCCCACCAAATCAAACAGTTTCTTCAACCGACAGATAAACAAACCGTCCAAGACCATCACCAAATCAGGGACCGTAACAAGATATAAGCTGAGTCAAAATCACAGTCGACACATTTACACTTAGAAAATGAGCACATAGAAGGTAAGAGCTTTAGATGGAAGCCCGACCACATTGAAACAACCAAATCGATCTACTCAATCCTCAAAGTCGAGACCACCGACAAACCAGACCTAGACAGAATGACTGCAGCCGACTTTTCGGCTACATTCTCACAGTTTAAAGAAGGAAGTTGGCCGATCAATGAAGCTAAAGCACCAGAGTGGCTGGATGCCAAAGTGAAAACTAAGGAGGTCGACATTTCAAATGACGACCGTCCAAAAATAGCTAAGATTGGGGACTACTGGAACAAACACCAAACCACCGAAATCATAAACTTACTTAAAGAATTCCAAGATGTCTTTGCAAGGGACTACAAAGACTTAAAAGGGTTAGTACAAGAAATGGGAGAAATGAAAATAGATACTAAACCTGATGTCCGACCTGTCAAGAAACGACCTTACAAACTAGCTCATAAGTATAAGGAGATAGTTAAGAAGGAAATAGACAACATGTTAGGAGCAGGGATCATTTACCCTATCAACCAGTCGGAATGGGAAAGTCCCATGGTCGTACAACCCAAGAAACATGACCCGACCAGGTTAAGAATTTGTGTCGACTTTAGGGAGCTCAACAAATTCACACTCACAGATCCATTCCCCACCCCCTATGCTGATGAAATCCTGAATGAAGTTGCAGGCCATGAATGTTATTCATTTACAGATGGATTTTCAGGATATAATCAAGTACCCATAGCAAAAGAGGATCAAAAGAAAACAACATTTGTATGTGAATTTGGGTCCTTTGCTTACAGAGTTATGCCTTTTGGTTTGAAGAATGCACCTGCAGTATTCTCATGAATTGTTGTCAAAACATTCCAAGAGTATATCTATAATACCATGGTAGTATACTTCGACGAATGGACCATATATTCCACCCCAAATGATCACTGCACATGGCTCCGACTTATGCTGGAGAGATGTCGACAGATACAACTCTCCCTAAATATTAAGAAATGTACTTTTATGACTCCCATAGGCATACTCTTAGGGAATATTGTCTGCAAAGATGGTATAAAGGTCAACTTTGCCAAAATAAAAATCATCCTCGACCTAAAACCCCCAATAAACCCTAAACAGGTCCGGGTGTTATTGGGCCATACAGGATACTATAGGAAATTCATCAGACACTATTCAGATATGACTTACCCTCTGGAGGAACTGCTAAAAGAAGATCAGGAGTTTATATGGACAGAAGAATGCCAAATATCCTTCGAAAATTTGAAAAGAAAACTGGTCGAAGCTCCCATACTTAAATTTCCAAACTGGTCGACTAAATTTCATGTGCATATTGATGCATCAGGAATTGCAATTGAAGCCATCCTTACTCAACCAGGGGATGATGGGATGGATTACCCTATCATATACAGCATTTGAAAATTAAATAAAGCTGAAAGGAACTACTCAACCACTGAACGAGAAGCCCTAGGTATGGTCTTTGCTCTCCAGAAGTATCGACATTACCTACTGGCCAACCCTTTCATATTTTATACCGACCATCAAGCTTTGAAGTACCTTGTTAATAAACCCCTTCATCATGGAAGAATCTGTCGATGGTTACTTCTTTTTCAAGAATTTGAGTTTGAAGTAGTGGTCCGACCAGGAAAGCTAAATTTCGGACCCGACCACCTATCACGTATCAACACAGGGGAGGAACCAACCGGAATCAACGACGACTTGCCGGATGCACATCTATTTCACATAGAAGCAGTACCCGAAGAACTAGAAGAAATAGCTCAGTTCTTAGAGACAGGTCAGGCACCCCGAGGTCTGAACACCAAGAAGAAACAAATCTTAGCTATGAAGGCTGCACCCTATAGCCTCATCAATGGATTTTTGTACAAAATGGGGTTAGACGACATTCTCAAATGTTGTGTACATGACCATGAGAGAGAACAAATCATGCATGAAGCACACTATGGACCTGCAGGAGGACATTTTCAAGCGGATACAACTGCAAGAAAAATCCAACAGTCGGGCTTATGGTGGCCGATAATCCATAAGGATTGCAAAACTTTGTTAGTCGATGCGATAGATGTCAACGACTTGGTCGACCTCTGCCGAGCACAGAAATTCCCTTGATATCTATAAACCCTAGTCTCACATTCGAACTTTGGGCTATAGACTTCATAGGACCTTTTCCTATCCCAGCCAAACGATCAGGTGCAAGATATATTATCACGACAGTGGAATATGTCACTAAATGGGCAGAAGCTGAACCCGTCGATACATGTTCAAGTGAGGTAGCTGCTAAGTTTATCTACGAAAACATTATCACTAGATTTGGATGCCCACTCCAATTGATTAGCGATTAAGGATCACACTTTATCAACAAAACCATCAAAAATTTTACCGACCAGTTTCACATCAACCACCGACGAAGCACTGCCTATCATCCTCAGTCGAACGGTGCGATTGAAGCTTTTAACAAAACATTGACAAAAGGGTTAACCAAAATATGCAACACCGACAAAGACGACTGGGATGAGAAAATCCCTGCGGTTCTCTGGGCATATAGGACAGCATATACGCGGTCGACCGATCAAACCCCCTTTCGACTAGTCTACGGGCAGGAAGCAGTCGTCCCCCTACACTTCCGATAGCAGACACCTATTATTGCACAGATACTACATGTCGATGTCAAACAGGCAAGAAAGGACCGAATATTTCAACTCAGTAAGCTAGAAGAACATAGAATCATGGCTATCCAGCATCAGGAAATTCACAAACAACAACAGAAATCCTGGCACGACCGTAACATCAAAAACAAAAACCTCTCGGTCGGCGACCTTGCTTTACTTTATAATAGTCAAGTCAAGGGAAAACCCAAGAAATTACACACAGAATGGATGGGACCTTACATTGTCGAAGAAATACATCCCAATGGTTCTGTCTGATTGAAGACGTTACAGGGCCTAGTATTCCGGAAGATCGTTAATGGATCCCGACTCAAACGTTACAGAAACTGGAAAAAAAAATTAAAAAATCAAATAACGACCTTAACCGTCAACCAAAACCCATACAAAGATAGAAAAATTCCAAAACAAAATAATACATCCAACACAACAAGCCATGATAGCAACTCACTACTTCGACAACCGACATCACCACCATCGACCAACTTCATCGACCAGTCAGGCCGACCATTTTCACCCACGACACCAACCATCGACTTCGAAATTCCCATCACACATTGATGGCCTCGAGCACCGAAACAGATCCTCCATTAAGTCGCACTCGAGTATTGCAGTTGGATTGTCAAGTCCGCCATTAATACACCCATTTCGACACTCAACCCCAACCACGCCTATAAATAATGGATCGTCGAAGGTTCATTCACCACACCCATTTCCCTCAGAGCACCCGCAATCTCAGTCAACCAAAGCACAAGAACCCTGTTAAAACCCCGACCAGTCCGACACAATGGCACCCAAACTAACCAGAGCTACGGCCAAGGAAAAGGAGCTGCAAGCAGAGGACACCCCCTTGCTCAATTGCTTAAAGAACATCAAAAATGCAAAGGTACAGGAGGGCCCATTTTAGAAACTCTGGCAAGAGATCCAAGAGTGGGCCTATGTCGACAACAAAATGACCCAGGCCGCTGAGAAAATTCGAAAGAGCGGCATCTTCAACTACCCTAACGCACCACTGATGGCAAGCTTCGGTGGGACGAAGGAAGAAGCTGTTAAATTCATTACCAGTCGCTACCATAACGGCTGATTCTACTTCGACCAGCCGATTGATATCACCGGGGATGTTATCTCCAACCTTACGGGTCTGTCCAACCAAGGTAGCCCTGTACCTATTGGGATCAAAGATGGGCTAGTCCAAGAACTTACGGGCTCACCGTCGAGCAAGAATTCCAAAGGACTGATGATTGGCCATATTATGACAAGGACGCCACAAATCGTGGCTAAAATCATAGCAATCACCCTTACCTTGGCAGGTCGGGGCAGCGATCTTAAACTGGAGATGCTGGAAGCAGTCAACACAATCACGACTGACGGTCGGATCTACCGATGGGGAGATTATGTTGTCGACATGATCAAAACCATCTGCGAATGCTGGCAGGAGACGGGAGGTATGATCAAATTCCCCTCTCTCATTCTATGGATTGTTATGTACCATATTTGTCCGGAAGGTAGCCCAGTCTTCTGGGAGCCGACCAAGTTCCAAATGCACCGCTTTAAACCCTTTTCACAAAAAGGCACCCTGCATGAGCTGGCACAGGGGAAAGTCTTCTTGGAAAACTGGTTCCAGCAGTTGAAGGTTCGCACGACGAGGTGGAGGGTGCCCCAGAACATCCGATGAAACCTCCGTGCTGAGTCTCATATCCAGTTAGAACTTGACCATACATCAGTGTGGTACATGTGAGGTCAGGACCCCAAAGCACAGGACCTCAACTACTATCCGACGGTCGAGAAGATTTTCTGAGAGTTGACCAGACAAGCGCAGACAAAGATACCAATTCCAGAGGCTGCCAAACAGGTCGACTTCTCCATCATAGAGCCACTCATCGACCAAGAAAAAGAAGAGGACTATGAGCTAAACTTATACATTAGCACATTTGTGTCAGAGGACACCCCGACCGTGCCTACTAGTCGGGTACACATCACTGTCAAACCTTCGACTGCAAAAGTAGTCGACCCCCAGGCGACAGAACAACAACAACCAACAGTAGAACAACAGCAACAGACAACTCCTCTTGCTCCAGCAACCGTCGACCCCACTCAAGTACAGACAGGTGAAGTCAAAGCCAACGACCTAGAATATGCTTTATCTAAAAGCATCATCAAGAAGCTGGCTAAGGAGATAGCTGTCGCAAGGAAAAAAATCAAAGCCCAAAAACTACAACAAGGTAGGGGTAAGCGCAAGATTATTCTGGCTGACTCGTCCGATGATGAGAAGGAACTAGCAGCCGCGGCCATCGACATTGTCGAGGATGCCCGTGCAAATAAAGTGTCAGTTGAATTTCAGTTTCAACGGTACCTAGACGCAGGAGCTCTGGAGGGTCGGCCAAAGAAAGCAAAAACAGCACAGACACCTGAAAAGGTGGTCGACCTTGTGTCGACCCCTCCCCCCCCATCCCCGACAACCATAGTCGAGGAACAAGCACAAGTACAGTAGGCAGACAGTCCTCCTGAGGAATATCAATGCGCCATCCCGGAGGCACTCAGAGCCAGGGTCGACCAGGACAATGAGCTTAAAGCTTTCTTCACGACACTTCCTACACTACTTAAGTCGGCCCAGAAAATACAAACAAAATATCCTCTCTATGCAAGAAAAAAGCCCTATGCAACTGTTACGACGACACTCACTTGCGACCAACAGGGTGACGTAATAGGAACATCCAGGTCTGTCACCGAGCCAATCGAGACCGACGCCCAGGATGACCTACCCACTACACCTTCAGAAGCAGGTATCTCTTCTGACCAAAGTTCACAACACACCCCAGCCAACCCTTCGACCCCTGTCCATACCCCTACTCCATCCCCAACACCACCATCATCACAACCTCCTTCACCACCACCACCACCCCCAAAATCCCCACCACCAAAAGTACAGCCAAACCCATCACAACCACCGTTATCTTCACAACCAGAAGTGGTCATACCAACTCCTCAAACAAAAACACCCCCGACCTCCATACCACCTCCTCAAAAAGAAACACAGCCAACTTCTATACCACCTAACCAACTAGAAAAACCCTCAGCCTCCATTCCATCAACCACAGACCCAACCTTAACTACTGCAGATACCCAAGAGCAACAGCCAGACAAACAGAAGAAAAAGAAAGAGCAGCAGAGAACATCCGATCTCCGGATTAGCCTAAGGGATGCAAGTTCCTTGGACGACACAGAGGTCAGCCAACTCCTTAAAACTGTGGCCAAAGAGTCAAAGAAAAGGACAGATCGAAAAAATAAAGAGCTTGTAGCTAAAAATGCAGAAGAAGTCGAGTTTCTCGACCGATGCAGAGCTCTAGTCCAGACCATCATACCAGGCCCTATCGAAGTCGACACAGATCGACCACTTGAAAGAGCATATCAGCTCTTCGAGACGATGGTATCAAGCGTCCAGACCCGGATGCAAGAGACTAAGGAAGGGCAAAAGGAGGATATTGTTCGACTGCTCCTGGCCCAACACACTGCATTCTCAGAGGCATACAAGGTCCTCCAGGATCATATGGAAGAATCAGTTGTCACTAAGGAAGTATTATGAGACTGGCCTAATCACTATGGGCAGGTATATCAGCAGACAAGGCAGGCGTGACAGGGCATTCAGGCTTTGGAGAGCCGAAAGTCGACAGAGGAAGAATTGCGGTAGACCATTGAAGAACAAATTGTGATGGAGACCAACAAACTGTAGAAGCTAGAACGAGAGGCACATCAGTGGGTTCAACAGGCCCTTCCCAACTTAGAGAAAGTCGACATCATCTTTCCACAGATGAAACGACTCATCAATGCTGCAGAAGAGAAAAACCAACTGTTGGGTCCCAACATGGAAAATATAGCAGAAATGCCCATGTCCGAAAAGATGTCGATCCTTTCAAGTCTCACTACCTTAACGATCGATATTCAGAAGGCATTGCAGAGTTGGACCGACTTTCAGCATCATCTTGCCATCACAGCTCCAGCTATCATCGAAGTCTGCATCCAGAGAAGATCGACCATCCGTCTGCACAGCCCACAGCAAGAGCAAGTCTGAATGGTTCGACAAAAGTTCATTTTTGTACCTCCCTGTTTCTTCGGGACGAAGAAACGTTTTGTTCGTGGGGGAGATGTAGAAGGAGCAAGTCGACATAAGTCGACTTGAACGAAGACCAACTTAGTCAGTCGACTAAATTCGATGGGCCGACTTAGTCGATCAGCCGACTAAGTCGGTCGGCCGACTAACTAGAAAGATTAGTCAGCTAACTAACAGTCATGTCGGTTCACCGAACTGATAGGTAGTTATTTTGTAACTATTTGTAACTTGTATATATTAGGCTGTTGAGCC
This sequence comes from Pseudotsuga menziesii, assembly GCA_001517045.1. NCBI lineage: Eukaryota > Viridiplantae > Streptophyta > Pinopsida > Pinales > Pinaceae > Pseudotsuga > Pseudotsuga menziesii. The sequence continues at coordinate 850,414 of LPNX010581808.1, read as the reverse complement.
AAGCAAGAACTCAGTTCAGTTCTGTGCCTTGTATGAACTCATTACATCAATATAATCTATTTTCCTATCTGTTCTTGTCTCTTGTATCTGATTTATAGTTATGTTTTAGTATGTATTATTGGTAACCTTATGTGATCTATGAGATTACAACAGGCACTTCCTGCCCAATCTGAATCTATGTATCCATATAATCTGTAGTCATGATCTCTACCATAGTAAAGTCCCAAGTCTATCATACCTTTTAGGTACCTCATCACATGCTTTATAGCTATCAAGTGAACCCGTCTAATTTTAACTAGATACTGACTCAAGGTGTTCACATCAAAGCATATATCCGGCCTTGTGTTCGTCATATACATCAATGACCAAATAATCTGTCTGTACTGAGGCATATCCACTAACTCTGATGTCTCATCAGAGAAAAACTTCAGGTTGGTTTCCATGGGTGTGATCATGGATTTACAATCCAACATATCAAATATTTTCAATATTTCTACTGCATTCTTTCCATGATTTAGAAAGATTCCTTCTTGACTCTGCCACACTTCTAGCCCTAGGAAAAATGCATCAATCCAATATCTTTCATATCGAATTATTCAAGGAGCTTCTTCTTGCAATATGTGATATGTTTCTCATTTCCTATCAGAAATAGATCATCCACATACAGTAATAGTGTTACGGGTTCATCATCCATAATCTTCATATACATGTTAGGATCAACTTTACTTTTGGTAAAGCCCAAGATTACCAAGAAGCTATCTATTCTACCATACAAAGTTCTAGGAGCTTCCTTCAATCCATACATATCCTTTTTCAACTACATACATGAGTCATTATGTCTTTGACTTCAAATCCTTGTGGATGTTCTATGTAAACATCTCCCGCAATCACACCATTCAAGAAGGTTGTCTTTACATCCATCTGGTGTAAATCCCACTTCATCATGGAAGCAAGTGCCATGATGGTTCTGATGGAAGTGTACCTTGCTACTAGAGAAAAAGTTTCTTCATAATCAATCCCTTCTTTCTGAGAGAATCGTCTAGCCACAAATATTGCCTTGTACTTTTAAATACTTCCATCAGTAGCATGTTTTATCTTCTAGATCCATTTCGAAGATACCACACTTTTTTTCTGGTTTGGGTACTATATCCCAAACATAATTCTTCATTATTGACCGGTATTCTTCCATCATTGCTTCCACCCACTCTTTCTTCTGGACAACTTCATTATTGACTGGTATTCTTCCGTCGTTGCTTCCACCCACTCTTTCTTCTGGACAGCTTCCTCATAGCTGGTGGGTTCTTGATCTACAAGGTCACACATCAAAGCTACATAACTAGAGTATGGCTTTGATATTTTGCTTGTTCTTGTCGAGCCTTATGGAGCTCCATACTTATCTACTTCTTGTATGATTTCTCTTATGCAAGCAGGTTTTCTCTTCCAAGAGATATCCATAGTAAAGGGTTCCTAAGGTTCTAGCATATCATGATCTTCAGATGCTACTATTTTAGGAGAGGGTTCAACTTCTACCATTATGGGAGGTACATCATCTTCATGTACTTCTTGAAGCTGACACCTTCTAGATTTCTTGAGAGTTGTCTCTTCTTCAAATGTTAGGTCCCTACCAATCTTGATATGATGGAATCCTAAAATGTATATCCTGAGGGCTTAGGAGACTTCACAATATCCAACTTGGTTCTCTTCTCTTTCGGAATATGCACATATACTGGACAACCAAATATCTTAAGATGGCTCAATTAAGGTTTCTTTCATGTATACACTTCTTCAGGAGTCTTGAATCTGTTAGAATAATCAACCCATAGCTACCTATATTTGACATAATTAAATCATTTTTGCTGTATTCCTAGATTCCTAGATTCCCTCTCTATGCTAGTTGACTTCCACATGTTCCTAGAAGTCAATACTTGCTAAATTGGGTCATGGAGTTCTTTGGAATCATCCTAGAAACATATTTAGCATGTCTTCTTTATTCCTAGTTCCTTAAAGTGCATATCTACTTTTTCTGAAAGCTTCCTTGCTTTACAGTAGTTTTAAGGCATGAAGGAAAAGCTAGTCTAGGGGAACTTGCCTAGTTTTTTGCCCACATCATCCTCCTTCCTTTTCTCCAAATAAAACCATGAATGATTTGTATTTCCATAACCTAATATATTTCCCACTTTCTTTATCCAATTCGTGAGCAATTTTATAGATTTGGAAAGTCTTTTTTGCACCTATGGGGGATTTGACTTGATTTAGTAAGCCTGTTTTTTGACCAATTCGAATAGAAACCTAGTGGTTTCAAATATATCATGTAATTATATATTTGAATGGCCTATTACTTCATATGGTTGGCTTATGTACACTTATTCAATACAGTATTGAGTTATGCTTCAATTTCAGTCTCCTTTTGTATGAATTTTGCATGTTTGATTAGCAATTTTGTGAGTGTAATTGATCTATATCTTGGGTTCAATTTCCACATGGTATCAGATCCTTTGTATATCAACTTCTCTCCTTCCAAATTTTTATTACAGGTTCGAAATTATTGACTGGGAGCACATTCTGCTGACTGAAGGGCACAGGAGCTAAGATATGGACCAATCTCAAAGGATCATCGTGACTCCATTCAATTTCTTCGAATGGAAAGATGAGGTGGAGATATTTTTGAGAGAGAAAGGTCTCTATAGGGTTACCATGGCTACTGAGGAACATCCCAATGCAGTTACAAAGAAAATCAAATGGCACAACAGGAGGGATGAGGCCTATGGTATTTTGTGTCTGAGTATTTCAAGAGACCTCCTCTTTCATATTGATTCATTGACATATCCTAATGAGGTGTGGGAGAATCTTGAATATATTTTTGGAAAGACAGATGAGATGAGAGGACATCAAAATGAGAATGAATTTATCTCCTTGACTCCCAGTAGCTTCAAATCATTGCAACTCTATTTTACCAAGTTTAAGGCCCTTGTTTTGCAGTTAAAACAATGTGGGATTGAAAAGAAGGAAGAGAAACTAGTTTTGACCATTCTCTCTAAGCTTGGTCCTGAATATTCAATTTTTTTTCGATCTTCCATGCCACTAAATTGATAGCTCAAACCTGGAAGATGCCTAAGCTTGTTGATATCATGGAATCCCTCACCCGGGAGCAAGATAAATTGGTGATGATGGGCACCATCAAACCTTCCAAAGATCAAGATTTGGTTGCTGTAGATTCAAAGGTGGATTCAAAAATCAAGAAAAAAGCTAAAAATCCACTTGAGCAAAAGAGATCCAAGTCAAAGTCTCAAGAGGAGTCCTCAGGCTCCAAGAAGAACCCCCAGAAGAAGAAGAACAAAGGAGAAATGAGCAAATGTGCATACTGTAGTAAGGGTTATCATCCTAAGAGCTCTTGTATGAAAAAAAAATTGACGTGTTGACCCTACTCCTAGAGAAGAACAACATATCCCTTCCTGGTTGCTCAAAGAATAGGGAAGGAGGATCAAATTCAGAAGACAAGGAGAGAGTACATGCTTTGGTTGCTGTAACCTCAAGCTCACCTAGCTTCATCATTGATTCTGGAGCTTCCAGACATATGGTTTCAACAAGGGAGATCTTTTACTCTCTTAACATGTCGAAAGGACCACCAATAGTTTTGGGAGATAACTCTCTGGCTGACAGTATGGGAAAGGGTAGGATTGATATTGACCATGGTAATTTCAATAATGTTTTGTATGTTCTAGGTCTTGCCTCTAATATCATGTCATTGTATCAAATGACTCACACTGGGTCTCCAAATAAACTCATCTTCTTCCCCAATGAAGTTTAAATCACTGAGATTTCGAATGGTAAATTCATAGCAAAAGGTGTTGTTGATCACACTTCGAAGGTATACAAGTTTTCCCATTTCCTACCCTACTCAAACCCCCCTTCTATTCTTACTCATGCTAATGAAGCAAGAAAGCTTTGGCATGAAATATTTGGCCATCTTAACAACAAGTATCTTTCTGATTTGAGTGACAAATATATGGTCATAGGGTTGCCAAAGATCAAGTTTTCTAAAGGAGTCTGTCAAGGTTGTATCCTAGGAAAACACCGAGAGCACAAGTATGAGAGAGCTAGTCATGAGAGAACCTCTGCACCCCTTGAGTTTATCCATAGTGACATTTCTAGTACATTCCCTCATATGTGCATGATTCAAGCCAAATATGAACTCACTTTCATAGATGACTTTTCCAGGTATTGTTGGGTTTACTTCCTAAAGCATAAGTCTGAAGTTTTTGACCTTTTCAAAGTCTATAGAGCCTTGGTTGAGAACCAGTCTGGGAGGAAACTCAAGATCCTAAAATATGACAATGGTGGTGAGTATGTCAAGTCTAAGTTCATCCAGTATTGCAAAGATGCAGGTATCCAAATGTAGCATTCTATTCCTTACACACCACAGCAAAATGGTGTAGCTGAGAGAAAGAACAGATCACTGAAAGAGATGGCAACTTGCATGATGGAGGCTAAAAATTTGCAACCAAATTTTTGGGTTGAGGATATAAACTATGCATCCTATATCTAGAATATGGTGCCACATAAGCAGCTTTATGGTATGACTACTTTCGAATCTTGGAGTGGGCACAAGCTAGATGTGACCCATTTCAAGATTTTTGTCTCAAAGGCTTGGGCTAGAATTCCAACTGAAAAGAGGAAGGCTTTGCAACCCCAAATCCAAGAGTGCCTATTTGTTGGGTATTTTGAAGATTCAAAAGGGTAAAATCTGATCAGCTTGAGCACTAACAAATCTTTCATTAAAAGGAGTGTTCATTTCGAAGAAGAGCCTTTAGCAGTAGTTGAAGTTGGAGAGTCCTCTTTACCACCACAACCATTGATTGTAAGTGAAGAGACTAATGAGTTTGATGATTCTGATATGTCTGATAATGATGATTTAATTGCATATCCTAACATCCCTACAATACCAAAGTGGGCTTAAAGGACCATTCATGCAGCTGGGGAACTATTTGAAAATCCTAGTGACACTAGGAGGACTAGATCTCAATTTGAGAGTGCCCTTTGTGTGAAAGATCCACCCTTTGCTGAGAAGTGTTATTTGATGGTATATTATGATCCTTGGACATATGAAGATGCATCACATGATCCAATATGGAAAACATCCATCAAATAAGAATTCAGCTCGCTCCAGAAGAACAACACATGGGAACTGGTAAATCTCCCCCCAGGGAGAAAGCTAGTGAAGTGTAAGTGGGTCTTTAAAACTAAGTTTGATGTTGATAGTTCACCTTTGAAATATAAGGCAAGATTAGTATCCAAGGGATACTCTCAGGTACATGGTATTGACTACAATGAGAACTTTGCACCAGTGGCAAAGATGGACTCCATAAGGCTAGCTCTAGCCATTGCAGCTTCAATGCAATGGGAGGTACATCACATGGATGTGAAGTGTGCCTTTCTAAATGGAGATCTGAATGAATAGATTTATATGCAGCAAACAAAAGGTTTTGTATCTAATCCATATGTAGTGTGCAGGTTAAAGAAATCATTCTATGGGCTCAAGCAAGCCCCTAGGGCTTGGTATGCCAAGATTGATGGCTTTCTATTGTCATTGAGTTTTGTTAGATGCAAGTCTCATCCTAGTATCTATTTGAAGATAATTCATGGTTTTCTAATTATTATTGTTTTCTATATGGATGACCTACTAATTACAGGAAGTTCAAAGAAAGAGATTTCCTCCTTGAAGGATGCAATGAACCATGTCTTTTCTATGACATATTCGGGATTGTTGAGCCAATTCTTGGGTCTCGAAATTGCTCAATCCCAACATGAAATCAAGGTTCATCAGTAAAAGTATGCTTCATATTTTCTCAACAAGTTCAGCATGAAATATTGAAATCCAAGTAAGACTCCTTTCCTTTAGGGAGTTAAGCTTGAGAAAGCAGGTTCTTCTCATATGGTAAATAATACACTATATAGGCAGTTGATTGGGTGTTTGCTTTATCTTACACATACTTGACCTGAATTATATTATGAAGTTAGTGTGGCTTAGAGATACATGGATCAGTCTCATGAGATCCATTGGAGAGAAGCCAAGAGGATCCTAAACTTTGTTCAAGGAACAAGGACTCATGGGATTTTCTACAAAACAAAATCTGACTTAGAGCTAGTTGGATTTACTGACAGTGATTGGGAAGGTGACAACACAAATTGAAAGTCTACCTCAGGATATGTGTTCATTCTTACAGAAGGACCAATCAGCTGGTCAAGTAAGAAAAAGAGTTCCAAAAAAATCTTTCTGGCAGCGTGTGAGGAGCTGAACAACGCGAGC
>LPNX010581808.1:813024-843543 GCA_001517045.1 Pseudotsuga menziesii | reverse complement strand
AATTGGACTACGAACACTTACCCTTCAAATGCAGGAACTGTCAAGAGCACGGACACTTCCAAAGATACTGTCCCAAACTGGCTGCTGAAAAAGAAGATGCGAAAGGATGGCAGAAATCAAAGAAAGGGAAAACTTTCAGCAACACCAAAAATAAGGAGAAAACAATCCAAGAACCACCAAAGAAAGGCAATACAGCGCCCAACCTTCAAGAAACTTCCAATGAGGTCCAAAACCCTGCACATGGAACAGAAGCTGGTGAAGCTCCGAGGACACATAGCCCAAGCGATTCTGGTCTCCATCGGTCTTCCTCCAGTCTGCCAAAGGATCACTCCAGCCTGGGCTCGGAAACAGGAGCTGATTCCTTGGAGGAGGGTGATACTGAAGCAAGCAGCCCGTCCGTCTCTCCAAATCAACCAAAGCGGGGACGGAAGCCTGAAAAGAAAAGAAGGGAAGAACATTCCTACAAGGATGTAGTTCAAGGCTCACAGCACACCATTCCAGAAATGATGAACACTAGATCCGGGTTGAAGATTGGAAAAACCCCGAAAGGGGTCCATCCCCCTCAAACAGGTAAATAATGCAATACGTCTCCTGGAACTGCAGAGGAATCAGCACCTCCCTAAAAGAAGAAGCTATAAGGGATTTAGTAAGAGTACTGAGGCCGGAAGTCCTCCTAATCCAGGAGATGAAAATGGAGGAAGAAGCTCTCCTCCGTGCAAGGAACTCGTTTTGGAAGAAAGGCCCAGGTAGGGCTGTGAGTGCTAGAGGAGCCTCGGGAGGCTTGGCAACTTTCTGGGACTCCACAAAGCTTGACCTTGTAGAAGAAGAAGGCACCACGCATTGGATTTTCACCAAGCTGTACCATAAAGACTCCGGTCTCTACGTAAGTATCTTTAATCTGTATGTTCCTGTCTCTCTTGTGGAAAAAAAAGAGTGCTGGGATTCTTTAAAAATCCTCCTTAACCAGCATAACCCTGAGAATCTTGTTGTAGCTGGAGATATAAATGTAACCCTAGCCCTAGCAGAAAAAAAAGGGGGATCAATAGTCCGGGATCCCGCCAGAGAGTGGGTGGAAGATGTGATGCTGGATTGGGACCTTGTAGATATCCCCCCTGACAGAGGAAAGTTCACCTGGTCCAACAAAAGATTTGGGCCTGGCCATATTGATGCCCTCCTAGACCGGTTTCTCATTCACTCCGCCTTCCTTACCCTTGGCCTCATGGCTTCCTCTAAGATCCACGCTCATTATACCTCAGATCATAAACCAATCTCGCTCACCCTGTCCCCTGAAGTTCCGTTAGGCCCCATCCCCTTCCGCTCCAGTCCTTTATGGGTAGATCAGGATGATTTCCTTGACATTGTGAACAATTCCTGGAATGAACCGATTCAGGGGTCTCCCTTCTTCGTTTGGGAAGGAAAATTAAGAAGGCTCAAAGCTGATCTGAAATCTTGGGCAAAAGGTCTAAGATCCCCCACAGATGAAAGGAAAATAATCCAGAAGGCTCTGGAAATGCACCAACTGACCATGGAAGAGTCCCCTATCACCCTTGACTTGCTCAATAGGGAAGCAGATCTCCAAAGGAAGTACCAAAAAGCATGCAGAGAGGAGGAAACCTACTGGAGAGTCAAATCTAGAACGCTCTGGCTTCCAGCTGGAGACAAAAACACCACTTTTTTTCACAAGCAGGCCCAAACTCGAAAAATCTACAACTCCATCAATGAGATTCAGCTGCAAGACCAAATTATAAAGGACACCAATGACATCAAGGAGGCTGCCCACTTCTTCTTCAAGCAGCTTTACTCTACCCCGGACCTGGACCCAGTGGATCCGAACTCCTACCCTCTCACAGAGATTCCAAAGCTGATAAGTGAAGAGGACAACCAGCTGCTGAACAATCCTGTAAGTATCCGTGAAATTAAAAAAGCCCTCTTCAACATGGACCTGGACAAAGCTCCCGGGCCGGATGGATTTACAGCCCGGTTCTATGTCTCTTGTTGGGACATAATCAAAAGGGACTTGTACAGAATGATCAAGAAGACTCAGATCTGCTCCAAATTGGGAGGCAGCACAAATTCCTCTTTCCTGGCTCTCATTCCAAAAGAAAAAGGGGCCAGGAATTTCAATAGGTTCCAGCCAATCTCCCTCTGCAATACTGGGTACAAAATCACAACCAAAATAATGGCCAACAGACTCAAAAAAATTCTGCCAAAATTGATTCTGGAAAACCAAGGTGGGTTTGTCAGAGGCAGACAGATTCTGGACAGTATAATCTTAGTCCAAGAGGCCATTCACTCCAGCTATAGGAATAAAGAGAAAGGAATGGAAGTCAAGTTGGACTTAGCCAGTGCCTTTGACCGAGTCAAGCACGACTTCCTCTTTGCTGCCATGAGAAACTTCGGGTTCAATCAGAAATTTACTCAGTGGGTTAGAACCTGCATATCAGCTCCCTGGATTGCTCCGCTGATCAATGGCCGGCCTACCAAGTTCTTCCAGGCCTCAAGAGGGTTAAGGCAAGGCTGCCCTCTCTCCCCTGCTCTCTATGTCATCCAGGCTTCTGTTCTAAGTTTCCAGCTGAATAATAGTCTCCAAAACAGAGCTCTCTCCGGCATAAGAATTGCTCCCAAGGTCAAGGATGTAAACCACGCCCAGTTCGCTGATGACACTTTGCTACTGGGAGTGGCCAACCTCAGAACAGCCAGGACCTTCAAAGCAGAACTTGACTGCTACATGAACAGCTCTGGAAGTGAAATAAACCTCCTCAAAAGTAAGGTTTATGGCTGGAACTGCTCCCCTCTCGAAATGCTGAACATCTCCAGAATCCTTGACATGGAAGGCATCTCATTCTGGGACACCTTTACCTACCTAGGCATCCCTATCTTCAAAGCCTCTTCTAAATTTGCCCACTGGTTGCCCCTTCTGGACAAGCTCAAAGACAAAATCCAAGCTTGGGGAGCATCCTGGCTCAACAAGGCAGGTAAAATTGTTTTGATTAACTCTGTCCTCACCAGTCTTCCTATTTATCAGTGTTCTGTTCTGTTAGCTCCCAAAACCATAACGAATAAGATTGAAGAGCTGCTCCGGCGTTTCCTCTAGGAGGGGGGACGAAATAATGAAAAGAAGTTGCATCTTGTTAGCTGGGACAAGATAAAAAAGCCAAAGACTGAGGGGGGCCTTCAGATTAGAGATGTAGCCACCCAAAATCTAGCAATGGGTGGCAAAATTCTCTGGAATATGATCTCTGGTAAGAATACCTGGAGCAAGCAGATCCTCCGGAAAAAATACTTCACAGGCAACAGGAAAAGATGTCTTGATAAACCTCCAAAAAGACAGACTGGCTCTCCGATCTTCATGCTCTGTAAAAAAGTCTTGCCTTACTTCAAAGCCAAGCTCACTTGGATACCTGGAAATGGTGCAAATATAAAAATCTGGGACGATTCTATTTTAGGAGATCAACCCTTGATCAGCCTGAATGAGCTAAGGAACATCCAAATCTGGCTTACTGACAACAATTGCAGCACGCTGTGGGATATTTCCTCATGGGGACATGATGAAAACGAATCCTAGGTAAGCTGGAACCTGGGAGATTATCCAGACAAGCTAAAGGATGAGGTGCTGCTGTTGTTGGACTCTCTCCAAGGAAAATCGCCCATCTCTGCCAGATCTAAAGATAAACATGGCTGGGGCTCTGGCACAGTTAAATATACTTCTTCTGCTGGTTATGCTTCAATTCTGGAACGTCCTTGGGCTCCCCCCAACCCAGGCCCGTGGAATGCTCTTTGGCATTACCCATCCATCCCAAAAATCAATTTTTTTACCTGGAAAATGCTTCATGACAGCATTCTCACATATGAAAAACTCAAGAGGAAAGGCTGGGCTGGCCCTTCACGCTACCCATTGTGCAAAAACGCTGAAGAAGATGCAGATCATTTGTTCACAGCCTGCGATTTCACCCAAGAGGCCTGGAAAATTTTGCTTGGTCCAATCGCTGTCAGTTTTCCCAGCTCTGCAGTAAAGATGGTAAGTCGTTGGTTCTACCTCTATCCCCACGATCTAAGAAAAAAAAAACTTATCAAAACCACGTGGATGTGGATCCCCAGGTTCCTGTCATGGAAAATTTGGCTGGAGCGCAATAATAGAATCTTCAGGGAGGAAAGCAGGGCCCCAGCTCAAATCGCTATCAAAGCCTGGGTAATGTTGTCTGAAGTTTTAAAAACAAAGGCTCTCAAAAGTAATAAGGCTCCTCTCTCTATGGAAGAATATCAATGGTTTAAGGAGTTCCAGCCAGCTCAAAATAGCAATGAAGCCACGAACTTGCCCCACAAGGCCAACTGGGAAATTAGACTGGCTGAAATGGACTTTATCAAATGGAGATCAGTGCTAAATGAATGGTGTCTCTTCTTCGACGGGGCCTCGAAAGGGAACCCCGGGCAAGCTGGAGGAGGCGGTATTATTTTTGAACCTACAGGAAAAATCCACCTGTCCTATGCATGGGGCCTAGGGCATGCTTCCAACAACCAAGATGAAATTCTGGCGCTGTGGCAGGGCCTAATCTAGGCAAGAAATCTGAACATCCAAAAGATTAATATTTTTGGGGACTCCAGGCTGATAATTAAAGCAGTTCATACCAAGAAGATGCCCTCGAACATTCATCTTGGCCAAATCTTCAGGAAAGTCAGCCTTCTCCTCTCTCACTTCAGAATTTATAAGGCTCAGCATGTGCTCAGGAATCTAAACAGTCTTGCGGAAGCCGAAGCCAACCGTGGTGCTCTTCTAAACAAAAACTAGCTTATTGTCAATGGAGGAAGCTCATTCTGCCCAATCCCTTAAGAATAAGGAAAGGAATACCATCAAGATCAGTAGTAGTAAAGGAATCAAGTTGGAAAGGAAGTTCAGAAGAGTGAATCTGAATATGCTTTGTAAGGCCTTGGCAGCCCCTTTGCTAGTCTTTAATTAAATTTTAACCGTTTTTGTCAAAAAAAGAAAAAGAGTTCCATAGCACTCTCATCTACAAAGACATAGTATAAAGGAGTTTTAAATGCGTCTACTCAATGTTTGTGGTTGCAAGGGATACTTGGAGAATGTGGTTTCGAATCAGAGTTTTCAACAGTCATCTATTGTGACAATCAAAGCACCATTCGAATCTCCACTAATCCAGTTCAAAGTTAGAGAACCAAGCACATTGAGATCCATATGCACTATATCATGGAGCTTATGCATGATGGTACCATTGCTCTACTCTATTGCGCATATTCAAAACAAGTAGCAGATATCTTCACCAAAGTATTATGTGAGAAGACCTTCAGTAATCTCAAATCATTGCTGGGGATTTTTTATCATGTGGTGAAGAATGATTGATAACAATATTTCCAAAATTTTGTTTCCTGTCCATGTTTAAGGGAGGATTTTCCCACTAGGTTTTTGCCTCTTTCCTTGGTTGTATGGACATGCAGTATGTAAAAGGGTGACTAATCCTTATTGCTAGGCCCTAAAATTTTCTTATATTTACTCATAAAGTCGGGCTTAAGGGGGGGTGTTATAATAATCAACCCATAGTTACCTATTTTTGACATTAGTTAAATCATTTTTGCCTTATTCCTATATTCCTAGATTCCCTCTCCATGCTAGTTGACTTCCACATGTTCCTAGAAGTCAATACTTGCTAAACTGGGTCCTAGAGTGCTTTGGAATCATCTTGGAAACATATTTAGCATATCTGCTTTATTCTTGGTTCCTTAAAGCACATATCTACTTTTTCTGAAAGCTGCCTTGCTTTACAGCAATTTTAAGGCATGAAGGAAAAGCTAGTCTAGGGGAACTTGCCTAGTTTTTCTCCCACATCATCCTCCTTCCTTTTATCCAAATAAAAGCATGAATGAGTTGTATTTCCATCACCTATTAGCTTCCCCACTTTCATTATCCAATTCGTGAGCATCTTCATATATTTGGAAAGTCCTTTTTGCACCTATAGGGGATTTGACTTGATTTAGTAAGCATGATTTTTGACCAATTTGAATGGAAACTTAGTGCTTTCGAATATCTCATGTAATTATATATTTTAGAAGAATATTACTTCATATGGTTGGCTTATGTACACTTATTCAATACAGGATTAAGTTATGCTCCAATTTCAGTCTCCTTTTGTATGAAGTTTACATGTTTGATTAAGAATTTTGTGAGTGTAATTGATCTATCTCTTGGGTTAAATTTCCAGAGAATCCAAGAGCACTGTGAGATAATCTATTTTGCACATATACATTTTTCCTTGTTACTTCAGCCCACAAGTGCATGGGAAGGTCTTGGTTATGAATCATGGTCTGACTGCTTCCATAATGGTTATATTCTTTCTTTTTGCAACATCATTTTGTTGGGGATTATAGGGAGTGGTTAGTTCTCTCTTGATTCCTACCTCCTTATAGAAAGATTAAAATTCATTTGAAGTGTATTCTCCACCATTATATGATCTCAGTGTCTTGATTCTCTTTTCTGAATGGTTCTCTATCAAGGCTTTGAATTCCTTGAATTTCCCGAACACTTCACTCTTGTTCTTCAAGAAGTATATCCATGTATTTCTTAAATAGTCATCAACTAATGTGACATAATATTCATATCCACTTAACGATATGGAGGTCATACACAATAGGATTTGAGCCCAAAATCCGACGGATGCCATGTCTGAACTTCGACAGACACGTGTCTGTTATTCGACAACAATGTTTTTTCTTCTCGTCAGTGGGACTTTGTCAGATATTCAAACCCCATCGACATTTCAACATAGTATCAACCTAATTAGAAGAATTCTTTCATCACTAATTCATTGAATTTGTGACGGCTCTTGTAGTTGGTTATCTGACTGTCGAACCCCGTCGGAATGTCGACAGAGGACCATCATATGTCGGGGAAGTATTTGCATCCATGTAGTGTCGAATTTCTGACTACGTATCATTGGATGTAGTGTCTAATATCATCGAATCCCTAACTTCTAAAAAGTTTCAAATGTCAGACTTATTAGTGTCGAATGTCAAACTTCTTAGTGTCGAATTTTCGATTTCTTTGTGTCGAATTTCCGACTTCTTAGTGTCAAATGTAGTGTTGAATATCGGCGAATCCCCAACTTCTTATGTGATTATGTCGTCAAACTGATTTCATCAAAGCCATTGCAATTTCGTCAGAAAGTATCCACCATGAGTCAGATATCTGACAAACTCTAAACATCAGAGCTTCAGCAGCGTCGTCAACTTGGCATGATATTCGACGACAGCTGCCACTCATTGTATGTTGGATAACCAATGAGAAACTATATATTAATAAATAAAATCATTGATATCATAATATATATTATCCAATAAGATATTTAAAGGGATATATATAGGATTATACTATGCAACTTCTAGAATTTGATATATTTAGCAAAAGTGGAAAATATATCTAGACAAATAAAAAAGAAATTGTATTCAATAAAAAAAAATCCCACATTCACAGAAGCAGATTCACCCAAAGTATACAACTCTTCATCAACTTGATCTTGCAAATAATTAGCTTTTAGATCCAAAATCATTTTCTCCTAATCATTACTGTATCGTAGAAATTGATATCCCGATAGCTTATTAACGTGGATATATTACTTGAGGCACAATAGCAATTGAATGTTTGGAAGAGTATATAAGGCATCACATGGATACAAATAACTCTGTCATTGCATAAATCTAGAACTAGTATACCCCAAAAGTGTATCTAATGCTGCATTGTACTTAAAAATTACACTAAGTTCGGACATAAAATCTTTTTTACTAAGGCTTTTGATGAAGGGGATCCGTGTACTCGAGTTTCAAGAAAAAAAACTAAAATACAAATGATAGATAAAGGTAAATTATCAAAAAATGACAAACAATTGACTAAATAAGTTGAGCATTTGATTTGAGATGAGGTTAAGGCATAATAGCCTGGAAGCTGAAAGAGAAATTCAATAACATACTAAAAACAAATGAAGTTTAACAACTACATGACAATACCCAACCATTTTTGCAGTCAGTCTCTGTGTATCTAGATAGCAAGCATTTGTGGTAATAATCTGATAGATTAATAAAATAAAGACATGTATCTGATGCAATAATACCTCACCTAAGAGTATAGTTTGATGCACATGGTGAAGATCCATGTTCATTGTGGAAGATCACTGATTTAAATTCTGAGCTACATTCTTCGGAAGGTCATCTTGTGAGTACAAGCATTGAAGATGATTTGCCCCATGATAGCTAACATGCAACAAGTTTATTAATAAGTTAACCATGCATGTTGAAAACAATACAGCCAAGCACTCATATTTGAATGCAAGTTACTGCTCATGATATTAAATTAATTCTTCTGAGCTCAAAAATTGACCAATAAAACATGGGACAACAAAAATCCAACCTCCCAGACTGAAGAATGAGACAAAAAAATAATGATTATTGAAATACCTCCTCGCCTGGTTGACCATCTGGCCCTGGTCTTTTCAAGAGATGTTCAAAATCTACAGACTGATAATCTACTGCTGGGGTATTGACTGGAGGGGTCCTTGGATGCTTCACCAGAGTAGCTAAAAACCCATTTTTACAAGAGTTTTACTAAATTTATATAGATAAGAATGAAATATGTGTGCAGACTATTTAATCACTAAATATCAAAGCATTTGCAAACTCTTATCAGAAAGAATAAACACATAAAACACCATCCATATTAACATGTTATTGTTATAAAATCAAAGAAATGAGAATGCATCCTAGTCAGAGGCAGGGACAGCTTACCTGGATTTGTTGTTGAACTAAGCCCCACAGGGCCTACAGAGAGACCAGGATGAGTCACAGGGCAGGATTAGCCATCCAACCTGCAAGGGAACTTGGAGGATTTGTAGATAATGGTTGGAATAACTATTTATTACCATCCAAAAGAAGGCATCATAAATAATTCATGATCAAAGAGAAACCAAAAAGGCCCAAAATAGGAGTTAGCAAAATCTCGTAATGAAAAAATGCAATGAATGTAAATCCAAATTCAACTTTCACTTACTATATGAGGAGCTATAGAAGGAGGGAAAGGATCTGATTTGGCAAATGTTCCCATAAAATTATTTGCAGGTTGTGGAGGGCGTGTTCCATTTTCTTGTCCACAATTGTGATCAACAAAGAGGGTTTTTATATCAGGGTTTGGCCTTGGATTTTTGCAGAGCTAATGCTGCCAATTCAGACTGCAAAAAATAATAATAAAATTACACATTAGAAAAATTAAGTTCTCACAATTACACAACACCCCTGGAACCAAAGAAGCTACAAGAAACAGAATCAATTGATTAAACATTCCAGTAAAGTTAATGCATGAAAGTTCATTCTTTGAATCCAAATAAAATAAGCAGTTAAAAACTAGTAAAGAATGACTTAACATCCTTGCATCTCCAAACTAAACATGCTCATAACTTAGCTTCCTAGATATTTAGAGTGTAGACAAACCTTTGATTGATAAGTGTCCGCAATCGAGATGCTTTAAGGGCAGGAAACTATAATTTTTCTCGGAACAGAGGATTAGCTTCTATAAGATTTTTGAGTTCCATTAGTGTGATAGCTAAACCATCTAAAAGTGACAAATGTTTTTCTCCCAAATAAATCCAAATATAAAATATTTTGAAACCCATAATTAAAAAGCAAGCTTTCAAAACTCTATGCTACATAAATCATCCAATCCCATACGATTTGCTCCTGAATGAGTTGTTGGAAACATGATCGAAAGGCAGTCCCTTGGTGCAGGGTTTAGGACGAGCTGGTAACTCCATGATTCTAGGTTTTGAATCTCCGTGTATCTTTATTTTTCCCTTTAACGTTTAGTTTCCCGCATGAATTTACTGTTGGGAGGTCTCTAATGCTTGGATAATTTTAATGAGTGAAATAGATTGGTATTTTCGTATGTGGTTGTACAAAATTGAGTCTTAGGGTTCCTCTAATCTATTGCTCATAAAATATGTTCAAGGTTAACGCTTGTTTAATATTTCCACTAAAATTGTCGTACAAGCTAGGAGCTAGATGTGTTGTTTTTTCCATGATGTTTTATCTGTTTTCCTCTCCCGATGTTGATATTGATGGTGAAGACCTAATAGAGTTTGTGTTCATTCATTTTCATGTCCATGTGTTGAGAAGCATAAACTTCTTTAATTATGTGCTTGTATGCCCATGCGTTGCAATCCTATCAACAGCAGTAATTTAATCTTATCAGTTGTCGTAATTCTTGCTTGTGTGTCAATAAACTGCCTGTTGTTGGTTGCAGGTTTGCTTCCTGGTTTGATTCCTATACCGAACGATCTAAATCAATGGATTACGTTGATTCAAGTTGTTTTCTTATTTTAAAAAGGAAATTAATTTGGTTATTTGTTGTAATGTTTTGATGTTGAATCATTCTCAGGCTGTTATGCAGTACCCTGCAACCAAAGTTCGACAACAGACTATTAATGGTTACTAATACCAGTAGCTGAGAAGCATCACCTTCTCAAATTGATTTTTCACTTCTCATTTCACTGTAATTGCCACTTATATGAGGTGAATCATGGAACTCGACCTGCAAGTAGAGAAATAATGCACACTTTGACCTCTCCTTGTGGAAATATTGTTTTCATATTTTGTGGAGATCTTTGTCAAGCCCAAAATGAAAGAGATTCTTAGATATTTGAGCAAGAAATTTTCAATTCTAACACAATTTCCTACAAGTTTTGATCAAACAAGGACACTTGCCAAAATGAGCACATTATAATTATTGGTGACTTGAATTTTGCATATGTTGCAAAGCAGAAATGCACAAAAGAAATTTTGCTCATTCATGAAAAGTCATAACTTCAAATTGCATACAACAAAACCAACAACCTATTTTGTCTCTTTTCTTAAACATTTTTTAACAACTCTATCGGCTAACAATGTCTAATTCCATATCTCTGAGGCTTATTGGACATATCAGCACAGTGTTTTCCTTTCAATTCCTTTGAAAATATTCACAAATACTTATTTTCTGAAAGTTCTATATTTTATTTAAGCTTCATAGTTGTAGTCAATGCAAATGTTATTTTGGAAAAAAAACCTAACCAAACCATCTTGTCGTTGTTTTTTAGGTTAAGGAATATATCTTAATTCCAATAACTAGTCCAAACAACTATTCAACATTTGCAATATTCATATGTATATTTTTGTTTCACTCTTTCCTTGTTTCCATACCTATGATCAATTGGTTTATCTATGGGTTAAATCCATATAGTCTTCTAAACAAAGTAAGCTCACAATAGATACTTGTAACACCTTCAACAATTTCTGGAATTGTAAATTTAATGCAATTGCGATTGCTTTGGCATCATGGCTATGGTCAATATTTATGGCAACAAATCCAAAGCAAATGTGCCACAAAATCCTTATCATGAGAACCCAAAAAGGTAATAATGTTCTCATTTCTTCATATATCTATATAATTTGATAGAGCCAAAGAAAATAATCCTTTTTACAAACCCTATGTTTTAACGTTAATAAGTTGGCTTCCCCATTTGGTTTAGGATTTAACAAGTATCACAACTAACATAATCTATTCTACAACTTTGTTCAACAACATATACAAATGTGTTTTAAGGAAATATTCTCTTGTTCTATGGACCTACGAAAAGAAAAAGTTCAAATTCACCAATAAAACGCAATTGATACATGTTGACCTAGTAGATAGAGATGGTCAATTAACAATGCATTGAATATGAATATAATATTGTTTCTTGTTTCATTGAACACTTTACTCCTAGCAGAAGTGTCTGAATATAAAATTTTGGAACTAGAAATTAGGGAATATATGATAGAGGAGAGTCAAAGTATTGCATTTTTTTTACAGCAATACACTTTTGTTGAAGCAATATCTCAGGTTTTCCGAGACTGTAGGATGCATTTCAAGATGAACAAACAACTACTCTTTCGGATCTATTGTGGAAATTGTGATTTCCTCCCAACAAAATAATAGGAAATATGAATTGTACATCAAAGATGGAGAGGGGGTAAACAATACTGCAACTGTATGTTTTTGAACAATTTGAAAACCATTTCTTGTTTCTCGATACATTTACAAACATGTTTTTCATTTTCCTATTTTGTGGTTAACAATTTGCAATGAATTGAAACAACTGAATGAAGGATATAGCAGGATTTATTTGTGAGATGAAGACTACTTTTGTTTTGTTTCTGAGAATGACACATACATACATAATAACTAATAACCATACATACATAACAAAATCCAATTTACACATATATACATAATAATAATGCATACATACATAATCCAATTTACACATACATAATAATACCCTATTGAATCTCACTTTCGAAGTTTAGACAAAACCCTATTTTGACATGCACATCCTTGGAATGTAGAGTGCTACATGTGGGTTCTCCATGTTGGTTGCTTGTAAGTAAACTTGTCATTATTTTTATGTTATCATCCCTTAACTACTTTCATATATAAGGGAGGAGAAATATCTCATATTCATTCATCATTTGTACCCTTCATAGTACTTGTCTTGGAGACTTAGGGTTCATGTGGAAACCTTAGGAGAAGACAAGGGATGATAAATGTCTTAGATGTTCTTGGAGAGCTTGCTCATTTGTGATGTTAGGATTTTTATTGTGATGGCTAAGGTTTGTGTTATACATGTAAACCCTAGAGAAGAATACACCATTGTCGATGATGGTTATTATGTCTCTTGTTGTAACACTAAGGTTTCTACCCTAGTAGAAGACATGGAGAGTAGATTTAACACCTTGTATGTTTTTTGGATATTTATTGTTATGGTAGGTAAGGCTAGGAAAATATCATAGAGTTATTGTATTATTAATGCTACATGGAAGTCTTTATGTGTATGATGATGAAAGAGTGGAATAATTAGGGTTTGAGGATTCAAACCCTATGACAAGATAGTATATTTAGAGGCCAACGGTATATTTTTCTTTCCACATACGTATACGATTTAACATGGCTAGGGTGTGAAAACCATAAGGAAGAAAACCATGCTAATGTGGATAATTTGTGACACAATATTGTTGTTGAAGCCAAGGAGGACTTGTTAATGTTGGTGCTTGCTAGTTGGAGATATGTGGTGGTGGCTAGCTAGGGTTTTCATGATTTCCCTAGTGACGGTTTTGGAGAGGTTGAAAAATTGTACCATATTTGTGAAAAGGTTGTGGAATGTACATGTACTTAATTTCTTTTTTTAACAGAAACTATAAAAGGTTTATATAAAAACAAGATGTGCACAGCCATTCATTACAGTAGTGGCATAATAAAGTATTTATGCAGATCAAAAATGTTGCAGAGAAAGCTTATCCAAGGAGTTTTCCAAAAAACTTCACATAAAGTTTGTTCAAAACAGCTAATGTCGCGGGTAGTATATACCCTTACAAACTGGTTACATATAAAAAGAGAGTAAAACATTTATCCATAACTAAAAGAAACAGATTAAGTACTGCCTCTAAAATTCCTTGGCTGAACTACAGACTCTTCCTCCATTGGGTACTCAGCTTCTGCAGTGGTAAGGTTGCTCTCATTATCATCAATCCGAGCATCGTGGTTGCTGATCTGCAAAGAGGTGTAGCTCACCGTTTCTCCCGTACTCTTAACCTCCCGAGCCATTTATTTGTTATCCATTATGCTGATTGCAAGCATTTCATACAGTCACAGCAGGTTCTTTTTTATGTCCATTATTCCTGCACTTTCACCAGCCTGAGACATTTTGTTTGCCTCTGTCGAGATGTCTATTCGAGCAAATAGATTGTGTAAGGCACGAACAGAACCAGCAAGGACACAAGCCTAGTTCTCAACTGAAAGACCACTGAAAAAAATACTGAGCACGAGGAGTTCCTGTTGCAGCGACAAACCTCCTTGCCTTTCTCGACAAACCAAAGTGCCCACAGCACCTTCCTGCCACCCCGTGCAACGACAACCCAAGACCGAGCTTCTTCCCCAATTACTAGATTGCGAGGGAGTTATACCTGGGCCGAGATTTGGAGACCGCAACGGTGAGAGAGAGTTGCACGAGCAGGTGGAGAAGGCTGCAAGAGAAAGCCTTTCCTTCACGAAGGAGCGAGTGAGAGGGAGTGCATGCCACAGGAGACCTTGCAGCCGCCCTTCTCCAATACCTGCAACTACATTCAACAAAATTCGCACAGCCTCTTGAAAATCAGAACCAAGAATTGAAACGGAGTGGATAGACATATCGCTGCTAGGAGAAGACATAGCATAATGCTTGAGGAGACGTTGAGCGTGCGAGGAGGTGAGACATTTAACCCGGGGCCAGATGGCCTTTAAGCCTGCAGCGTCCGAGAGAAGGAAGGGGCAGAAGAGGAGCCACGCGGCGTGGGAAGGATGGAAGGTAGGATAGCAGATTAAATGAAGGGAGCCGATGGTAAACAGCATGGAGTGGAGGCTAGCTGTTGAGAGATGTCATTGGGTGACGGATGTAGGGAAGGGGGGAGGGATAAGGGTCAGGGAAAAGGGATGGAGGAGGGGTAAAAAAGAGATGAGGGAGGAGGGATAAGGGAGAAGGGATAAATAAGGGGAAGAGAAGTGATACGAAGGAAGGATAGGAGGGAGGCCTTTAAGGCTTCTTGTGAAATGAAAGAAGGATGAGAAATTCAATAGGATAAGCCACATAAAGTGAAATTGCAAAGGATACTTCCACATCATGAGATGTAATTGTTGATGAGAGGATTTTCAACACCTCATTACGGGACATATTTGAGGATGGGAGGATTCCCGTTCTGTCTGTAATGTCCTTGTGGGAGTGAGGCCCCCATATTGGCCAAAGTGTCCGCTACGGAGTTATTGTGTCGAAGGATGTGGAGTGCCTCATAGGATTTAGACATAAGAAGCTTGGCTTTGTCTAATATAATGTAATTGCATATTTGATTTTCATCTTTCATTGTGTTCTTGATTAAGTAATTTTAAAAACTTATTGTTCATGCTAATTTCACATATTAAGGGTTGAAATTGTTGAGTGATTTGACAAACACCTTAAAGATAATAAGGCATACTTAATATTGTAAATATACAATAATTAAAGTGATTTCAAATATGGTTTAGATTTAGAAAAAGTATGCCTAAAATACCTGAAACTTTTTGGCATACATTTGATATCCTTACTCTTGCAATTCATAGTGGATTCGGGTTGATGTAAAGTGAAATATCATCCATATTTTTATACTATAATTTATATTCAAGGTCATCCGAAGGTTGAATATTCATAAGAATTGAATATGGGAAACCTTTGGTGAGAAGTGAAATTTGAAAATCACATTAAAAGTTAGAATTTCCAAATTAATACAAGTTAGCATGAATTCGCACTAAGAAATGTTCCTCCTATGGGTAAAATGGCCTTTGTTAAACCTACATCCTTGTCCTAGGAAAACATTCCCATGTCAATTCATGCTTCTTTATCCATAATGTTCATCTTTCCAATGCAAGTAATTTCCATTTTGTATGCTTTTTTCTTTCCTATTTTTGCCACCAAATACCACTATGACATCACGTTTTCCTTGTAAAACATTTCACCAACATCATCCAAAAAATGGCACCACAAGCTTGTGTGCAATAAATGACCTTAAATTGCCATAAAATTATAGCATACTTCATGGAGGTTGGTGATGGACCCAAGAACATATATTGAGGAGGATCATGGGAGCTAATTGATGACATTGGTACATATAAGAGTGGCAATGGGTATATGAGAGGGCATTGGACACACAATTAGAGCAATGACTTACACAAGGGAACTTGGACACCAAGACAAAATGGAAGAGGGAGTGTAGGAAAAACACCCTATTGGATTCCAAACCATATTAGAGGAGGGTAATTGATCCCATTATCTTGACTTGGATGGAATCTCACTTTCGGTGTTCGACAAAACCCCTAGTTTGATATGCACAACCTTGGATTGTAGAGTACTCCATGTGGGTTCTCCATGTTGGTTACTTGTAGGCAAACTTGTTCTTATTTTATGTTATCCTCCCTGACCTACTTCCATATATAAGGGAGGAGAAATATCTCATATTCATTCATCATTTTTACCCTTCATGGTACTTGTCGTGGAGACTTAGGGTTCATGTGGAAACCTTAGGAAAAGACAAGGGATGATAATTGTCTTAGATGTTCTTGGAGAGCTTGCTCATTTGTGATGTTAGGTTTTTTTGTGATGGATAAGGTTTGTTTTATACATGAAAACCCTATAGAAGAATACACCATTACCGATGATGGTTATTATGTATCTTGTTGTAACACTAAGGTTTCTACCCTAGTAGAAGACATGGAGAGTAGATTTGACACCTTGTATATTTTTGGATCTTTATTATTATGGTATGTAAGGCTAGGAAAATATCATAGAGTTATTGTATTCTTGATGCTACGTGGAAGTCTTGATGCTTATGATGATGTAAGAGTGGAAGAATTATGGTTTGAGGATTCAAACCCTAGGACAAGAAAGTATATTTGGAGGCCAACACTAGATTTTTCTTTCCAAGTACGTATACGATTTAACATGGCTAGGGTGTGAAAACCCTGAAGAAGACAACCATTCTAATGTGGAGAGTTTGTGACACAATAATGTTGTTGAATCCAAGGAGGACTTATTAATGTTGGTTCTTTCTAGTTGGAGATATTTGGTGGTAGCTAGGGTTTTCATGATTTCCCTAGCAAGGGTTTTGGAGATGTTGAAAAATTGTACCATCTTTGTGAAAAAGTTTTGGCATGAACATGTACTTAATTATGACAAACTCATATGTGAAGTTTTCATCTATCCAATACCAATGTAATTGCATATTTGATTTTCATATTTCACTGTCTTCTTGATTAAGTAATTTTAAGAACTTATTGTTCATGCTAATTTCACATATTAAGGGTTGAAATTGTTGAGTGATTGACAAACACCTTAAAGATAATAAGGCATACTTAATATTGTAAATATACAATAACTAAAGTGATTTCAAATATGGTTTAGCTTTAGAAATGTGTGCCTAAAATACCTAAAACTTGTTGGCATACATTTGTTATCCTTACTCTTGCAATTCATAGTGGATTGGGGTTGATGTAAAGTGAAATATCGTCCATAGTTTTCTAGTATAATTTATATTCAAGATCATCCGATGTTTGAATATTCATAAGAATTCAATATGGAAAACCTTTGGCAAGAAGTGAAATTTGAAAAACACATTAAAAGTTAGAATTCCCAAATTTATACAAGTTAGCATGAATTTGCACTAAGAAATGTTCCTCCTATGGGTACAATGGCATTTGTTAAACCTACCTCCTTGTCCAAGGAAAGCATGCATGTGTCAATTCATGCTTCTTTCTCCAGAATGTGCATCTTTCCAATGCAAGTAATTTCCATTTTGTATGTTTTTTTCTTTACTATTTTGGAAACCTTAGGAGAAGACAAGGGATGATAAACGTCTAAGATGTTCTTGGAGAGATTGCTCACTTGTGAAGTTAGTTTTTTTTGTGATGACTAAGGTTTGTTTTATACATGCAAACCCTATAGAAGAATACATCATTGCCAATGATGGTTATTATGTATCTTGTTCTAACACTACGGTTTCTACCCTAGTAGAAGACATGGAGAGTAGATTTAACACCTTGTATGTTTTTGGATCTTTATTCTTATGGTATGTAAGGCTAGGAAAATATCATAGAGATATTGTATTCTTGATTCTACGTGGAATTTTTAATGCTTATGATGATGTAAGAGTGGAATAATTAGGGTTTTAGGATTCAAAGCATAGGACAGGATTGCATAGAGTAATGAGGTTCTTTATAACCTAGTATGGGGGATATGTCATTTAATGTAAATTATTTGACAACAATTGTTTACCTCAAAATTATTGGTTAACCAATATGTTTGGTTAGGAAAACAACCAATATGGCCAAATCTAAGGCCAATACTTGGAAAATCTAAATGTTTGCCACCCTTTATGCAAAAAGAATGCCTTGATGAGGGTTATATAAGAAACATTATTTGTTACTAAATATTTTTTTTCTTCGTTCCATTTAGAAGGAAAAATTTCGAGATATGGTTCCATATTAATCTAAATTTGGCTCAACTATGAAAAATCTAATGTTCTTACTACTTGCCTTAAGCTGTAGGTTTTTTGGATTTAACCTCCTCCTTTGGATTGTATCGTCTGATCAAGAGAGAGGTTTTGTTGTGAGAATATCTATATCACTTGTGAAACGTATTGATTGACTTGAGGTCTATGGAGATTCCATGTTGGTGATTATGTGGATGAAGAACAATCAACAAATCCCTAAAGTGACTTTACAGCCTCTGGCTATATAGATCAAGGAAAATTCACATCTCTTTGATATGATCACTTTTGACCATATATAGAGATCTGGGGAAACCCTAGGTTTGTATCTGCAATCTAATAATATTTGAAAAACGTATATATTATTTTGACAATGATTCTATTACAAAGAAAACCATTCAAAACCAACAACAAGGAACCATAACATTTTCAAGCAACAAAACATGTCGTCCATGTTTTTTGGACTTCTAAGCATATTTGATAATTTCTAAGCATATCTGATATATTTTATTATCAATTCAAGCAAGTTAAAATTATAGGGAACAAAGAATGGTAGAAATTGAGCAAGTATGGAATATAAATCAAATTAATTAAAGCAAAATATGTATGAGAATTAGGAATTTGTTGCCTATACTATTTATAATTATTTTTGTTACGACTTACCTTGGTTTGTGGAGCTTCACATTGTCTTCTTCTACTTTACCTTTCAAAACATCATTCAACATACTATAAATATTTTCATGTTGCAATAATTGCATGTTAGGACCCATCAAATAAATATCTGTTTGTTTATGAAAATAACAAAACCAATCTAAATAAATACAATACTATTACAATGTAAATTACAATACTATTCAACTATTCAAGTAAAGTAATTGGTAATAAGAGATCAAATCAGGAAACATGGAGAACCACAACACTATGTATATAAGGCCATCGATCACATCAAAACGCCATTTTTTGCCTCTGAACTATGAAAATGTTTCTCAATGCTATATGTAACAAGTTCCAATGGATGAGTCAAATAGCAATAGTAAAATTTAAACACTACAATTATAAAAATAATTGTTTTTAATGTATACTTCCTTACCATTCATTAAGCTCCTCTCTGTTTCGAGAATAATTTAATATTATCTACTAAACAAGACCAACCACATGAAGGTGGAAGCTTTTATGGCCCCTCCACACCCTCGCATCACTCTCAATTCCCCAAACCCAATGCATCTACTTGCAAATAACAATTTACTGCAAATTAATTCACTCAATAGCTGAAAAAAGCTTTCATTAAACCATTCATTAAATCATTCAATAAACCATTCAATCACTCAATAGTTGAAAAAATATTGATTAAACCATTCATTAAACCATTCTTTCAGAATTTGCTCATTGGTCTCCCTAGTAGATTGCTCGTCAGGTTGAACTTACGGCGAGGGGCTCGGAATCGCTGCAATAATATCAAAATGTTTTATTAATTTATTTTTGTTTTTATAATTACAAGTAATTCAGTTAAAAAAACATTACAAAGGTGTTTTTTTACCTGGTGTGGGCACATCATCATGTTCATGATTATCTTGTAGAGGCTCAACCTGTTCAGTGTTACCTGCATCTACAAGCTCTGCAGTAGAACTGTTGAGAATTAAAATTAACGTTCATCATCTGCAATTATCTATAGAAAACAGTAGCATATTAATAAATTCATTACCAGGAATTGAAGCATGATCTTCGACTGGTTGGTGTACATCCTTGACATTAATGGGATCATTACTTTCCTGCTCAAAACAAAATAAATAGTTTATGTTAATTTTTTATAACGAATAAATTGCCAGAGAATTAATAAATTTTCATTAAACTATATAGTTTTTATATACCTGTGCACCAGATGGATCACCAGAAGATCGTGCAGTATGCCCAGACAAGCTTCTTCGGCATTCAACAGTGGCTCAAAGCCGTGTTGGAAGCCAAGCTTCAAGTCTTCTTGAGTGGGAAATTCTTTCAATCGATCAACCTGCATATTTGCATGAAGTCATTAATTTTACATTTTTTCGCCAGAATAAAACAAAAATAATTTTCTATAAATTATTTGGATGCAGTATCGGGTTTTCGATACTTACAAATCGTGCCTTCAAATTCGAATAACCATCGGGCCCATGCTTGTGTTGACCAATTTTTTTCAGTCTTGACTTGGTGGCCTTTGATGTGTCTGACAACCTAAGCAAGTGTTCAATTACATTAGTTGATGTTCCAAATTCGATATAAAAATTAACAATAATAAGGCTCACCATTACATTGTGGAATGTATTGCATACCTCCCTATGCCTGGTGGTATCTTTTCCTGCTTTTCTCATACCCTTCTCTTTTCCATCTTCCACTAGGGCTTTCCACACCCTTAATGGAATCATCGGAAGGCGCTCATAGTTAGGGTTCTTTTCTAGGTTAACCCTATATTGGTCTCAGACAATCTTCAGATGTTGTTCATCCTTCTTTAGGACCTTCGATCTATCAAATGTATCTATTCCGAACATACCAACCAACCGATTAGTCAGCTCATCCTTTAAAGCTTTTGGTTTTCTATCCCACCTTGTGCAGATGGTGGGCCAAAAGATATCCAAGGTCAAATCATTTAATTTTTTATAAAATACATCATTTTTAGCAAAACAATCATGCCATCATTAGTCAACATTAAAAAAAATTATCGGTATATTAGAGACAAATTATAAAAACTAAATTGAACAATCTATAATTACCTGGAATCTTCTCTATCTTTATTGGAACGAGTTCATCGTTCACCAAAAATGTTGTCACTATTGAACCAGTGCTAGTGACACAAGAAGATCCAAGAAATGTTGCTTCAGCATCAACATTAGTATCAAACCCTGCCTCTGCCCCTTCTTCTACATGACCTATTGTGCACCGATCAGCATCGACTACACCCTATGGTTGCCTCGGGGGTGTCGCGGAGTGTGTTGCCAACTCTTCAGTTGAAAAAAACAGTGCAGTTTGTGGTGTACGTGGAGTGGTTTGGTCATTGGGACCAACAACTTCCTTCACCACCAGTGTTTTGTTGCAGAATTTCTTGTAAATACAAACCATTGTATTATAAGTTCAATATCATATAAAATTAAAAATTATAAAGTTCTAAATGAATTTACATTTTGATTTCGCAACTTACTTTGAAGGATTGGCATGTCTGGATAAACAACTGAATCTTTTCTTTGATCTCGTCTGTCTATGGAATTGTCAATGCCAGACGAACCATTTCCTCATGTTGTTTTTTCAAGGTCTTATGTTGCACCTTCAACGGGTCTATAGACGAACCAATGTCAACATCATTGAACAACTAGTAGACATCAAATTCTAAAGACTGTTGAGTTGTTGTTTCATAAACCGAAGCATTTGTCTGCATCAGAAATATATAAAACATTGCTTAGTTGTTGAAGCAATAGTTTGCGCAAAAAATTATATTAACAAAAATTATCTATCATGATAGGTTCCTAGAATTACATCTAGTTTTACCTTATGCCTAGACGACGATGTGGTCTCATCAACAACTGGGAACTTTCCTCGATCATCCACCTTCAAAAAAAATATACAACATTATGATAATCAACGCAATCGTAAAAACAAAAAAGACATAACAAAATAAACATTATGGTACATGTTTTATATCTGTATAAATTTGAAGTATTTAAAATGTAGAATTACATTCAGGTTTACCTATTGCCCCGAGGCTCTAGTCGTCTGATCAACAGTTGGGAACTTTCCTCGATCATCAACCTGCAAAAAAAGTAGACAATATTATCATAATGAACGCAAACATAAAAACAAAAAATACATAACAAAATAAACATTATGCTACACGTTATACATGTGTACAATTTTAAAATATTTAAAATGTAGAATTACATTCATGTTTACCTGTTTCCCCAAGGCTGCAGTCGTCTGATCAATTGTCGGGTGGCTTCCTCGATCAACACTCTACATGAAAAATAGATAAGATTATATAAACGAACCGAATATACTATTGAAAAAACATAACAGCAGATATATGTTTGTCAGTCCTAAATTTTTACAATGGAAATATCAATGTATACATGTCACCTTGAGGCAAGTCTAAGAACATCTACTGTGAGGGAGGTGCCCCTGACAAAACCCTGCATAAAAAACATGCTAAAAATTACCTAACGAAGCCAAAATACTCACTAAGACAATTTAATAACATAACATTTTGATTTATACCTGTTGCCTCACGGATTGTGTACTCCTTTCGCTTGCTTCTGGTGTGATGCGCCCCCCATCACCTCCCTGCAAACTCAACACGGGAAATATAATAAAAAATTATAATTATTATAATTACAAATAATCCTAAAAATGTTAAAATAATTAATAAAAAGTTGGGTAAATTGTTGGATGTACCACATCCATACTAACCGTGTTTGTATATACTCGATTCAAATTGTAATTAGTAAGTAGCTCTTCCCCAACGGTTATTGATTTAATGGCACATAAAAAGACACGGTTTCCTTCACACACCTTAAACATGCAGTTGGGTTGCTTAAGTGTAGATCCTGGTTGTGTACTATTTATAAACCCTGCACTATTCCTAGTTTTTTTTGGACTTCTGTCAATGTACAATGTTTCTCCTTTATTTTATCTTTGTCTTTCAGTTGTAAATAATTCACTGACAACCCATATCTACGCATACTTCGTGTATATTGAACCAGGCGCATCCAATCATTGTAGTTGTAAGAGGGTCCAACATACTCCATCAATTATGTACATCTGTCGTATCCAACCTTTATGCCATCCATGCAAAACAACCCCAATCCATGTAATGACGACAGTGAAATTCTATATATCCTCTCATTCACACAAAAATCAGTGTTGGCTTGAGGAAGATCCCTAGGTACCCATTTTTTCACCAGGTGTTTGTACATTGAGGTAACCTCGATGTCTCATATTGTCTCATCATCATAGGAACATGACCCCCCTCCTCTAAGAAAAAATTCCATGCGTGTATTGAATTTTCTTCTAATATTCTAACATCTAGTTGATCTAGCCCTTGTAGACCTATTAAATGTCTCACTTTCCTCTATCCTTTCCAAAATCCCCTCGCTAGAGGAAGACAAGTCTGACAAATAACATGTTTGGTTCTACCTGCACCATGGTCGAAAAAAAAGATTGGCAAATAATACCAAAATACCAGCAAAAAACTTGGAAAGACTTATAAGCAAGACATAATAGTGATATCATTATCCTGAATAATATCAATAATTCCCTAGGATAACCATTCATCACATGGTCCTTTAACACGATATAGATATCAAGTCGTTCCATAGCAAATGCTTCAGGCAATTTATCTCAAAATACAAACTATGTTTTCTAAAATATTCTTAGGTGTACCTTTTTTAATTTATTTTGTTTCCTCACCCAAAAATATTAAAGGCCCAGTTTACGGATCTTAATATATCTAATAAAATCATTTGCAAATATTTTGTAACTTTGTTTCGGAATAGAAAGAGGTGTTCCTTGATATTCAATAGTGAATCAAAGGTAACTTTGACATAGTCCTGACAATAAGTCAGTCCAGACATGAGTGGAGATCATAAGTATCAAAAAAAATCGCAAGGGGAGGGATGAAACCCACAATCCCAAGATGACTGAAGAAGCAATACCACACGGAGAACATAAGGAACCCAAACAGCTTATCCAAGGAGGCATCGAGGGTGGATAAAACACACCCCTGAGGGGATGAAAACAAACTCTATATCCCCAACTAAAACAAGAAAGATGCTAATGTATCCCATAGTAGAAAGAACCAAAAAAGACTATGCCACATAAATCAAAAAACTCTTAAATTAGTTGTATCATGCCTTCCTCAATGATTTCTCCTTCTAAAAGTTACGAGAAGGAGAGGAGGTCAGCCTTCATATTCAATGCTTCCTTGGATAAACGGTCTACACTCATTTTGTGCTCCCTGTAGACATGGCTAAAGTCATATAACAAACGAATTGAAGATGTCGGTAGGATAGCATATATGTCGGATATCCGACGAAATGCATTACTTTCTCCAACCTCTATAGATGAGTTCACATTCAGAGAGCTTCTATCACTACACCGACCTGATCACACAACTTCTTGGTCACTTCTCCACTCTACATTGGCCCGATTATTCACTCTCCTAGCCACTCCTCTCTCCTTACTCTACACCTGTAAGCTTAAATATAACTTAGATAAACTTCAACTCATCACAACAAACTCCTAAACTAAATTTTATAAAATTGTAACAAATGTTTAATTATAGAGTCAACCCCTATATCCAATGAACCGAATAACTCAATCCTTATCTATTCATTTTGTCATAAACTATTTTCTTGATATTTACACAAGTGTCTACGAATATCATATATTTATGCATGGTTTTAGGCTTCCTAAAACCTATTTACAAACTTAGTAAAATTACACTAATTTCCTTTAAGAGAATCCACACCCTTGGGAAATATCAAGACCCTAATGTTTGAATAAAAATTTGAAGATTTTGATGAGAGTGAGATGCTCCTGCATCAACACAAAACAGTAAAGCATCCAGGTGGAAGGCCAGTTCAAGTAAAGAAGATGTGTATTGTTATGAGATGATCTAAAGCTGCATCTCAAACAAACTCCAATCGATGATAGAAAGACACTCTTCATGGGGGACGTGAGGCATGCGTAATAGCCTCAACCAACAAAATTTTCTCATTGAATTTATAATTTATGGTCATCTTAAGAAATGGCATTGCACTAACATAGGTTAGCCAACTAAGGTCAGTCATGGAAGAAATGGAGAAACAAATGAAGAAATTGGAACTGTATTGCCAGGATCAGAAGTATGCATTGAACCAGGCTGAAGTTGGTATTACAAGTTCACAAGGTTCTAGTTTAAATAACCATAGATTCACAATGAAATCCCATAACCACAAAGTTATAACATATGATGCAATAGTAGAACCCTTCCTTCAGACAGTAGCAGATTCAAGAGTTGCATTGAGACAGTTATGCAAGACTATTGTAACATTATTAAAAGAAAAATGTGATGGTAAAGGAATGGAAGGGTTTGGATGATTAATACCATCCTTCCAAAGTTATGTCCAAGTGTGCATCAAACAATAGTTGGGAGAATGAAACAACATTCATTGACTTTTTATCACACATTTTAATATAAATGTAGATTGCACATCAAAATCAACATGCATGCACACGTCTCATATGTTGCTCTTTGGAATATACCTCTTTTTGTCATCAAGCATGATCATTTTCAGTCATTGAAGAACAATTTTCAAATAAGGGTGCTTAATAATGTTGAACAAATCCTTCATGTGGTAGATGTGAATTTTCAAGGCTGAACGCTCCTCCTTGATAGGATAGGAAACTCCTTAATATGGAATCAAATCCTCTAAATTCTAGATGGAAGACCTTCTCGAATTACCAAGCTTCTTGCCCCAAAAACTACCCATCATTTAACACAGTGAATAAAATGGATTGCTTTGCAATGTTTCAAAGGAATGTTCCTATAGGAAATTGCTTCATATATTTCCTAGAAATGAAGATGATCATGCACTTGTTAAAAAAACAAACTAAGGTTTTATGTTGATCTACAACTTGTACAAGTGAGACCCAAGTTGGGAGGCCCAGGGATTCCTTTTATATTTATACATTGTATCTACCAAACCCTAAGTCGAGGTCCCATGATTTTAACAAATAAACCCCAATTCAAGGTCCTACTTGAAATGGAAACTTCCAGTACGAGCACCAAAGGGTTTAGGAACAATGGCTCTAGAAGATATAGGATGTGCTTCTCCACTGCAAACGTAATTCAGGCACCATTATCTGCTCTGCTAGATTATACATGGATTTTGAGGGGTCGACCACATTATCATGAAATTGAGGGTACAGGTGGGGGCTTTGTTAGGGAAAGAGCAGATGATGGCAATGGGGCCGAGTTTTCGATTAGAATAATTGGTGGGGCTAAGGTTTCGATTAGGCATAATTTTTCTACAAAACCCTAAATATTTGCATCATTAGAGCCTTCAGGATTGCATCTCATTTGCATTTTAGGTTGTAACTTACACCTTTAAATCTAATTTTTAGAGCAGTTGAGGGTCTGTTTTGCTTATTGATTATTAACAGAAAATTCGAGGTGAATTTAATTCTAGATTTGCTTAAAAATTAGCCATGTTTGTGCTTCTTCAATCTATCTTTAACTCGGTTAAATTTCAAAATTGATTAAGAGTTATTTGTTGGCATAATTAACATCAAAAAAGCACTTTTATGGCAGTCATCTAAGCAGATTCATATCTGGTACAATTTATGGGTTAGTTCAAGTTGCAAGTTATTAGAAGCATTAAATTCACATTTTTCTCTTGCCTCTAGCTATCTATAATAGATCTGTAATCCATTGTCACTATCAACCTTATTAATATTACAAAATACACTAGGTTGATAATCCATACAAGTAACTAAGTGGTTCTCTGAAGTATTCCATGTAAAACCTAGTTGCTTGTTCTATTCTAGCCCTATTTGCACTCATTTTCATTCACATTAAATGGATAGAATTTGTTGTTGTTCTAATACACTTATTATTGGTCAAATCCACACTATATAACAGCAGGGCAGTTTCACTTTAAATATGGAAATTTAGGGTAATAATCAATATTCAAGGATCATGATCCAAAACCCTAAATCAACCTTGCATATATCATAATCCAGCTCTGAAATTCAGATCAATCTTTTTATCCAAGACTTGAAGTATCTTCTACAGAGTTAATTCTAAAATCAACTCGACTTGATTTGGTTTATAAATTTTTTATGATATACCTTATTTTTTATAATAAGCGTCAGCAAAAACATAAAAACCTATTCACTTGCAAAATTTTCAACGTCCCAATAGAGAAAACCTAATTAGAAGATTTTACAAAAGTACATAACCTTCTTTTCAGATATATAGATCAATGGAATGTAACAACTACAAAATAAATTGTTAGGCCAAAGAGAGAAAAGGTGCAGGGAACATGAAAAACATAAAATGAAAATACTAAGATACCGCTATAGGAGTGATTAGATTCAATCAAGCTAAGTTAAGCTAAGTAGAGCTTTTGTAAATGGAGATAGTAATTTCAGCTAACTTACAGAAAGAAAATTGGAGATAAGTCACCAAGATTTTTAAAGGAGTTCAAAGATTTTTTTAATCATGAAACTAGAATTCTTATTCGACTAACAAAAGGAAGATGTAAGGAAAATGTTAACATAGAGTTGTAACAATGACAGGATTTGACTGAAAAAACAATTATAGCCATTCATTTTGTCATTATTGATAGTATCACCCATCTGTCAAAATATGGGTGGCGGATTAATGACAGGTACATATTGAAGGAGCAATTCATAACTGACTGAAAATTAGGAAAGAGTTAAAATGGATACAACTAAGCGCGGTTATGGTTGTAGATATTCTGTTGATAGTGGCAAATCATGTTAGTCTCCAAATAACTTATAACGACACACACTTCCTCTCGTGTTCCATTAATCGTCAAAGTACTTTGCCAATTTAATGAAGGGATTGTACAGAAAATGGAAACCATGCAGGTTCCATTTCCTATTTATGTGCATACCAATGCAACAAAGAGACATACCAAATACTTTGTCGATAAAACCTAGCAACAAATTTCGATTGGAAATATGTTTTATATTTCAAAATACTAGAGCTACAAAGGAATGAAACCACTAGGAAGTCCTTCGTAATGGTTTGCATTACTTATCATACTGAAATATGTTCTAACTAGACTATATGGAGATTTAGGTAATATAGAGAAAGTTAAGAACCATAAATTATAGGTTATTCACTAGTCAAATATTGTCAACTATTAGTCCACCCCAAATTACATTTTATCTATGCATTTATGCATTAGCTTCCACTTTTTCATTTATCAACCATCAGTTATTTTTTATATTTTTTTTATCTGTCAGATTCTTCTAATTGTCTACCATGAACTATTGGTTATCCATTCGTGAGCTATAAGTTACCCATACATAGACTACAAGTTATCCATTCATCGCCTACTAGTTATTTTTTATATTCTTTTTTTATAATTGTTTATTTTGAATTTTGAACAATTGTCATAGAAAGAAAAATGCTAACTAGCCCACCCACATAGTTTGTGGTTGGATCAATGGGTGAGAAATAGGGATGAAATGGAAGACAATTTGGATTTTTTTTATTCCTTATATTCTTCTATTTAAATGGGTTCAACTGTGAGTTATCGATGAGTAGCTACAACATTCTTCTTGTTATCCATTTATCAACTATCAGTGATTTTATATTATTTTTTCTATGTCACATTCTTCTAGTTATCTTCCATGAACTGTTGGTTATTCATTCATAAGCTTCGAGTTATCCATGGATGGCTACGAGTCATCGATTCATCAGCTATGAGTTATTTTTTATATTGTTTTTATAATTGTATTTTGTTAAATATTCTTTTATAATCGTTTATTTTTAATTTTGAAATACTTTCATAGAGATTTGTCTCATCCTCATCCTCTTTAGTAGATTAAAAAATATAAACGCTAGTCTACCCCAAATTTCTAATGCCGTAGAGATTTGTCTCTTCCTCGTCCCCGTTAGTAAATGAAAAGGCATAATCCCTAATCTACTCCACGTTTACATAACAAATAGTAAAGTTGGATTATTATCTACATAATGAAACCATTTTTGAAACTGGATTTATTTGATCTCCTAGATATAAGAGGAGACGAAGATGAAAATGACACTTATTAATATCTCATTTCTTTTTTTATTATTGCATGACCTTGAAAAAATAGCCAGATCATCCACTAGAATTTAAAGCTTATATACCCTATCAACTAAGAAAATGAGAATGCTATAAATGGAGTTAATTCTAAAATCAACTATCCAAAGTCATCCTCCATTAGAACCATCACTGTGACTTAGTTGATATTAGGGAAACCCGCTTATTGTTGGATCTTTATCTAAGCACTAAAATGAAGAGAAGTTGTTGAGGTGACAGTGGCGCCACTTCTGAGAGTTGCTCCCAGCTTGCTATGTGTGATTAAATAGACCAGAAAATCACCAACTCATAAACTATGTTTTTGACATAAAGATTTGGATAAAAAGGACTGCAATAGCTAACGGGATAAGCTTGTTCTACATGCATATCAACAAGTATCCTCCTTAACCAAACCAACTCATAAGTTGGAATTAATGCTCTACTTTAGTGGAGGTAAATGTTAATGCATGTTATTTTTTACTCAACCATAAAACTACACATGTACCGAGGCTAAAAACATTATATGTGTGGGCTTCATGTAATCAACTAAACCAACCCAATATAATTGTGTATGCCCTATTAGCTAAAAGTCCTCCCCTCTACCACATATGATGCCAAATCCAAAGTATCCTTACATAACTCAAAACCCTCTAGGCTTCTCTTAAGCAGATGTTGGTTTGCACTAATAACATGTCAGAATTTCTTGGTTATTGGTGCAGTAGAAAAATTTACTTTGTTGTGTTACAAAACAATCCAAGTCAAGACTTCAGGATTCAAATCATGAATGCTCTATACCACACTAAACAGTGCCACCAATGCAAAGTGAGTGTGGCTTTGTGTTGCATTCACTACATTAAGCAAATTAGATTCCACTTTGTTATGGACAAACAACCAATGATTCACTTTGTTGTGTATTTACTATTAGAGTTACCCGATTTGTTTTCTCTACTGTAGATTACTTGACATGTTGAAAATACTCCGATGAACTGTGACACTAATGATCTTCTAATGTGATGCAGAAGAATTCCCACCCACATTCTTCTTGCTTGATTAACTCAACATCAATTGACATTACTATGAAATAAATCAACTCTTTACATAGAAGTAAGAATCTAGATAAAGGAGACCATCATGGGAAATACATAATTAAACATTCACAAAATATTGCTTTCATGAAAGCTAGAATTTTATCAGTTGAAAATCACAAATACAATACATATTATACAACAATTCCATGTTGAATGTACAACTTAGGTCTCACTCACACAAACTAAGGTTTTATGCGGCATGTAAAACTTAGGTTTTATGCCGATCTAGTATGTATCTTCATGTCACAAGCTCTGCCTTGCAGATAAATATGCAGCCCTAGAAGGTAGTGTTGATTTGGAAATATGATTTTACAATGTTTCATCCCATATTTAAGAAAATATTGAAGAGTAAGTCATGGTATAACATTAACATATAGTGCTGAAGTGGGGAGTCTGCTAGGGTTATCAAAGAGTAAGAGAGCGTTAGGGTTCCGCAGTTGCTAGGGCTTATCCCTGGTGGCGTGTGTAGGCCTCCTTAGCCCTCCTTCATCCATGGATCTTCC
>LPNX010581808.1:787647-812973 GCA_001517045.1 Pseudotsuga menziesii | reverse complement strand
CCCCCCCCCCCCCTCGACCTGCATTCCTCCCTCCTCATGCTTTGTGAAACGTTCAGAGATTCCAGAATTCAAGCTCTCCTTAGCGACCTCAAAATGAAAAGCGATAACGTTATCTAAGAAAGGCTTGATTCATTTTTTCATAGGCCTTTGGCCCTCTCCCAGATTCGTGGAAGTTTGGCTCAATAAAAATTGGAGACCCCTCATCCAGGGAGAAGTGCAACAAATATTCTGTGGAAAAGGGTATTTTGTCTTCAATTTTTAGAAAAAATAAGATCGGGATCTCATATTCATAAATGGACCATACTTCATGGGCCCGAGAGGAATGTACCTCAACAAATGGGACCTCTCTTTCGACCCCAAAAAATATATCCCTAAGGCGGTTCCAGTTTGGGTTAAGTTCCCCCACCTCCCCCTTCACTGCTGAACTCATGAGGATTTTCGAGCAATAGGGGACTCCCTAGGAAAATATATAGACAAATTGGAACCAAAGGCCCCCATGTTCTCTTGTGCCAGACTCTGTGTGGAGGTCGACCTAGAGAAAGGGCCCCCCGAATCCATCAACGGATGGATCCATCTTCAGACAGTTGACTATGAGCAAATCTCCTTTAAATGCAAATATAGTCATGATTACGAACATTTTGTGAAGTATTGCCCTAAAAAAATAGAGAAACCCAACTCAAAATATAATCATGAAGAAGGATAGAATGTAGCAGACAGAAAAAAGAGTGCCAAATCGACCTCGATGCCCCAACCTCATGTCTCAGCAAAGAATGCATCCAGAAACAAGTTTGAAGCTTTAGATAATAAAGATCTGGAAGTTGAGATTCCAGAAGAGGAAGAAGAGGTGGCTGCTCCTCAGGAGCGGGACCCCCCAGCTGAAGCGCCCCCTCCTAAGCAGATCGACCCAAGAGCCGAGGCCCCCCTAGGCCATACTCACATAGTCATCAGACCTAAAACTTCAGCAAAATCAAGAGGCTCTGTCACTAGATCGAGGGCCAAAGTAGGCACAGAAGAAACTTCAGGAAACTCGAACGAAGAAGACCAGGAACCTTGGTCCAAAAAGGGGAGAAGATCAAATAAGACGATTAGAGAACAGGAAGCCGCAAGAGAAAAAGTGGCAGGAAAGCAATCCAATTTGGATTTTCTGGTAAAAAAACCACAAGCATGTAAATATATTCTCAGCGCCAAATAAGAAAAAAAGGAGAGGGAAAAGGCACACTGAAAAAATAAGAAATAATGAAGCTGGTCTCCTGGAAATGTCGAGGGTTAGGAGGTTCCTAAAAAATAGAAGTGATCAAAAGAATAAAAACAATGGAAGCCAACTCCATCCTCCTCATCCAGGAGACAAAGAAGACTACAGATGACAGTCTTTCAACTATGAAAAATATCTTGTTCAAAGGAAAGGGGATAGCTATCAGTGCGACCGGAGCCTCTGGAGGCCTTCTCACTTGGTGGGATAATGAGAAGTTCTCTTTGCGATCGACCATCGAAAACAATAATTGGTTGTTTGTGAAGCTAGAGAATAAGGAAAATAAGGAATTATTTTGGGTTGGGAACATTTATGGACCCACGGTTCAAGCTCAGAAAGAGAATTTTTGGACCTCCTTGGAGGACCAATGTGAAGGGAAAAAACAAACTCCTTGCTACATTGCCGACGACTTCAATGTCACCATCTTAGCTAAAGAACGTAGAGGCGGAGCCAAATTTAGTGACCCTTTTGGTGAAATATTGGAGGATTTGATATCATTGTGGGGACTAATAGATATAAAACCCAAAAATGGGAATTTCACTTGGAGCAACAAGAGGCTCGGCCCCGGACATATCACTGCTATACTGGACTAAGTCCTGGTAAGCACCCATCTTCTCAAAACTCTATCCTTCCCTGAGTCCAAGCTTCTATGTTCGGTTCTCTCGGATCATAAATTGTTATGCCTTTTCTTCACCTCTATGGAGAATATGGGGCCTCTCGCCTTCCGATTTAATCATCTATGGTTGGAGTCGGAAGGAGTTCGGGACATCATTAGTAAAGATTGGCAGTGTTTCATCCCCGGCTCGCTAGCCTCCATTTGGGAGCAAAATCTCAAATTGGTAACGAATTGTCTCAAGCAATGGGTCACCCAGCACTATGAGGAGCCTGTGATAAAGAAATTGAAATTTTCAAGGAGATGGAAACACTGCAAGAGAACATGGAAAAAATGGAAATAATCAGAGAGCTCCTGCTTTGGGAAATCGAGTTGGAAAAAGCATGCAAGCCATCCTCAGGAAAGAAGAAGAAAGTTGGAGGCTGAGGTCCAGATTTATCTGGCTTAAGGGGGGGATCAAAATACAAAATTATTCCAAAATCAATGCAAAGAGCCCCAGAGAATAAATACAATAAGGGAGCTAAAGTAGGAAGACGACACCACAATAACAGGGCAGGCAGCAATCAGCTCTAAGGTAAGAAGTTTCTTTGAAAATCTTTATAATAATGAAGAAGATGTCTCTCGGGAGGACATGGGGGAAATGATCAAAGATATCCCCCTTATGGTCAGTCCTGAGGACTGTTAAATCCTTGAATCTCCTATTTCTGAAGAAGAAATTAAGAAGGCCATATGGACCCTTCACCCTGACAAAGCCCCAGGGTCGGATGGATCCCCTATATGCTTCTATAGGATGTGTTGCCATATAATAAAGAAGGAATTTCTCTACCTAATCTCTTGGATGTCTAAAGGGAAACTGGGAGGAGCCACCAATTCCACCTTCCTAGCCCTAATCCCCAAGGAGCCCAATCCTTCTTCTATCAAAATATTCAGGCCAATCTCTCTATGTAATGCTTCGTACAAAATTTTCACCAAATTTCTCTCCCTTAGACTCAAGGAAATCATCCCCTCCTTAATCTCTCCCAATCAAGGTGGCTTTATTTCAGGACGTCACATTAGTGATAACTTTCTCCTGGTCCAAGAAGTTGTTCACTCGAGCATAAAAAAGGGTGAAGTAGGTAAGGCCATTAAGCTTGATTTAGCCAATGCTTTTGATCATATAAGGCATGAATTCATCCTTTTGATCCTGGAAAAATTCGGCTTCCCTCCTATCTTTATCAAACAAATCGAATCTTTCATAAATTCCCCTTGGATAGCACCATTAATTAATGGGAGACCCACGGATTTTCTCAAAGCCAAAAGAGGGATCCGATAGGGATGCCCCTCTCTCCCTTCCTCTATATCCTCGTGGCTTACTCTTTGAGTAGAATATTTAACAGGATCCTTGAAGAGGGACACCTCCCAGGAATTTCCTTTAAATTTGGAGTCCAACCAATCAACCACGCTCTCTTTGATGATGATACCATCATGTTGGGTAGGACCTCCCCCCAGATCGCTAGAAACTTCCTCAGGTCCCTCGACCTTTTTCTTCGCACTTCAGGCAGTGCAGCGAACTTGGACAAATGTCAGCTCTATGGATGGAACAGTCATATGTGATCACCCTTAGAGACATCTCTCGGATTCTCCAAATTCTCTTTAACTATGATTGGACTCATTTCAACTATCTGGGCATCCCCATCACTAAAATGTCCTTCACTTTGGCCATGTGGGCACTGGTAATCCAAAAGATTAAAAGCAATATCCACGCTCTGGGATCCATGTGGCTCAATATGGATGGAAAAGTAACCCTCATTCAATCAATCCTCTCCTCGTATCCTATCTACACTAGCTCGATGATTCTGACCCCTAAGACAGTCATGAACATCACTAGCATCGAAATCAGGAAATTTCTATGGCAAGGAGGAAAGGTGCAGAATAAAAAGTTTCACCTGGTAAACTGGACCACCGTCAAGGCCCCAAAGCACAAAGGAGGGTTGGGAATCAGAGACTCAGAGAAAATGAACAAATATCTAGGCACAAAAATGGTTTGGAGATTGGTAACTGGGAAAAAAGACTAGTGGAAAGAAGTTATAAGGAAAAAATATATTAGGAAGCCTAGCTACAAAATTCTCAGCAACCCTTGGGAGGGGAAAGGCACCTATTTTTGGATTTTGCGCAAATCCTCTCTGGATCTGATTCTCTCTAATTCCTATTAGATCCTAGGTAAAGGCAAGAAGATCAAAGTTTGGGAGCACAAAATCTTGGGGATCCCCCTACTCTCTCAGGTCCCCGAGATGGAAGAGCTATCCAAATGGGCCTGTGATAATGGTATATCATCTCTTTTTGATCTTTTCGCTTGGGATCAGAATGGTAGGTGGATAGGATGGAGAATGCTTCATCCCCCCGAGCATCTAAAGTTAGCTATGGAACTCTTATCCAAGCTTCTACATGGTATGGCTCCGATCAACAGATCCTCCAAAGACACCATTGGTGCACCATTGGCTGGGGAAAAAATGGTAATTACACGGTTAAATAAGGATTCAAGATCTTGACCTCAGGCACAAATATAGCAATAGAAAGCATATGGAAAAATGTTTAGAAATTGGACTACATCCCCAAAGTTAACTGCTTTATATGGTTATTAATGCATAACAAATTGCTCACGGTGGAAAATCTCAGGAAAACAGGAATTGCAGGCCCGTCTCGATGTGCTTTGTGCAACTCTAAATCAAAGTCCTCAGTTCACCTCTTCCTTCAATGCAGTGTTTCAGCACAAGCCTAGAAGTCCATATTATTTCCCATAAGCTCTCTCTTCAGGCCCCCAGACACTCTTACTCAGCTCCTCACCAACTGGAATAACATCTTCCCAGGCAACCTCATAAAGAAACCCATCCTCAAGCGATTATGGAACACTATTCCAAAACATTTATGCTGCCAGATTTGGTTGTCGAGAAATAGAGTAATTTTTAGAGGAGGGAAAGTAGACCCAAACCGAATCGTCTCCAAATCCATCAACATGATATCATAAAAAATGGCTTCTAAAGGTATCAGCTATACAGACTCGGAAGATTTACCTGCCCTAGTTTCCAAGTGGTGTAATCTATTTCTTAAGAGGAGCTCCCCTTAGTCCAACTCTATCTATCGGTCAAGACCTCCTGCCGATGTCTTTCCTTGGCAGATAAGGAAAACTCCTGAAGAATTCTCCAAATGGCTTCAAGAGCGGAACTATCATGCCCTTTTATTTGATGGTGCCTCAAAAGGAAATTATGGGGAGGAAGGTGCGGGGGGGATATTTCTCGATCTCAGAGGACAAACGGAAAAAACTTTCGTTTGGGGGCTGGGTCATAAGACAAATAATGAGGTTAAGTGGATGGCACCTTTTCAGGGCCTCGATTTCATAGATGCAAGATCCATTCCAATGTTGTTAGTCTTTGGGGACTCACGCCATGTCATTCTCAAAATGATCACCGGTTACTCTTCAGGCTCTATCAACTGCAGAAGATTGTTCGACATAAACTCTCCTTATCACGAGAAGCATTGAATTATTTCACATTCTAAGAGAAATTAATTCTCAAGTGGACGCCTTGGCTAACATCGGAGCCTCTCTCCCCCAAGGTCACATCTCAATTGACGACTTCATTTTTGTTCATAATCCTATTCCCTAACCTCTTGATTGCCCCTCACCCACTTAATGAACACCCACTATGGTTAAAGTCATGAATTTCAGTGGCATTTGTATTGCATGCCACAGCGATAAGTGGACTCCTCCCTCCCTTCATTTATCCTCGTCCTTCGTTGCATTTATGATCACTTACCTTAGGTTTAATTGTCTGCGCAGCTCACATGCATTAGCCCATCTCCCCCTGAGTACGATGGCTTTCCCTCGAAGTCTTATATGCTTCCCTTCCTCCGTTGGCAACTCACCGCTTCCTTTGTCTGTGAAATCCCTCTCCGAAGAAGAGTTTTCTCTCGCCATCTTGGGTTACGATGGAGGGCCTCTCCCTTCACCCGCCCTTCCTCTGCTTTTTATCTTTCAAGTACCTTCTGCTTCTTGGGTAGATTATATGCACAATGGGGTTAATACCAAAGGTTTTTTTCAGGTTGTCTCTCTAAGCTCTCGTCTTAATATTATCTTTGGAATCAGGAGACCTTCCTTCCCAATCTCAGCACACCTCAGTTGTTTGTTGAACGGCAGCAACTATAACCGGCATTTCCTTTCTGAAGGTAATATTTTCTTGGGTAATCAGTATTCTCATTTGGTGGAAGCACAAATAGGTATTTCGCTCTATTTTCTTAGAAAAGTTTGAGACTCTCAGCAGTTTGGAGGCTCTTCTACTGCTAGATTCTCACCTTTCTTTGCCTTTGTTCTCAGCAAGTTGTCCAGTCTCAATTTAAACAGCAGTCGTGATAGTGATATTGGTCAGTATCTATAGTTGGAAATGGACCATAGAAGGAATGAAGGAGGGTTCACTGACCTGAATATCAACATACAACGCTTGTATGAAATAGTGTCTATTGGAATTACTGATAGCAGAGAGGCTTCTAAGGATGTCAAAAAACTTGTTGACAAGGTAAATTACCTCTCATACCAGACCAGCAACCATGATGCAAGGATTGATGACAATGAGATGAATCTTAGGGAAATCATGGGCAAAGTACATCACATCCCAGAAGACCTCCAGTTGTTGGTCCAGATGAATTAGGGAATCCATTTCCAACAAAATCCAGGAGAAGCAAAACAGAAGAAGGAGGAGGAATCTGTCACCCAACCTGTGGGTCAACCAGGCAAACCAAAATGATCCTCTCAGGAATTTTATTTTTGCATTTTACTTAATCAGCAATTTGTTCACATTTACACTCTATCTGTAATTATTCGAAATACTAGAACTCTCTTCGGCTTGTTAAGGTCTTATGTATGGCCAAGTTTTGTTTTTTTTTCTTCAGAATAATCAAAATGTATAAGTTGTTGTATTTTGTACTAAATGGTTGTGCACAGCCTGTTTAATATAATCTCTTTCAAGTTTCTGTAAAAAAAAACATTAACATATTAATTTTCAACCCTAAGGCAACGCTAACTTGAACAAAGTTGGGAGATTTCAAGTATATTTCAAGTGAGGGGAGGAGGATGATAAGTACTTGGTTGTTCTAGGTGTCTTTTTGCTAGTGGGACAAGTGCTTCTTGTTCTCTCATTTTCTCTCTTTTGATCACATAATCGTACAATATGCTTATGCATATTAGGCCATATTCACTCATTTATCTCCCTCTCAAAATCCTAAATGATTTTTCCAAATTGATGTAAGGGATATAATCAATTTGAATCATTCTTGTTAGCA
Organism: Pseudotsuga menziesii; assembly: GCA_001517045.1. NCBI lineage: Eukaryota > Viridiplantae > Streptophyta > Pinopsida > Pinales > Pinaceae > Pseudotsuga > Pseudotsuga menziesii. Next base: position 805,801 of record LPNX010581808.1, on the reverse strand, counting down.
AGACCTAGGTGGCAATAGAGGGTTGTAGTTGATTGTTAATATCAATATAAATGTCGATTGCCCCTGTATTAGGCACAACTATTAATCGAGGTAAGGGGTTTGAAACATCGTCTTATAGGTTTCCTCTGTATGTATTCTTAGATTATACACCTATGGGAAGGGAAGACCATGACTGATCATTGTGCGCATATCTATGACGATTGAAAAATGTGGATTCATGAAGGATTAAATCCACATTTCACACAAAAATGGCGTCCAACCAAACTCTGTAGCACATTATGTCTGACAAATAAATTTCAAGTGAAGTAAGTGTGGGTACTGACCAATTTTTGAGGCATTGTGTCCTTTATGGATTCTCAACCTCGTCGAAGACCTCCTTGACTTCCTCTGTGTACTCCTCAACCTCCTCTATGAACTCCTCAACTGCCTTAACCTCCTATGTGAACACCTCAGCCTCCTCGACCTCTGTTACGAACTTCATGGTGAGCTCTCCAAACTCCTTAACCTCCCCAACCTGCTCTATGAACTCCTTGACCTCCTCTATGACCTCTGTGGTGACCTCTGTGACCTCCTAGATCCACCAGCTCTTATATAAACTTTGTGACCTTTACGAGCTCTAATGAGAGGCAAGGAGTGTTGGAGCTCAACCTAAATCCTCCCAAAGAGGAGTGTTGGAGCCCCTATCAAACTGGACTTCCTGATAGGTATTGGAACCCTGCAAACGCTAGCTATCTGTGCACAGTTTTGGAATGGTATGCGAACTATCCATAAAACCCATTCTTAAACCTCTGATTTGCATTATTATATAGTGCCATGTAATAATCTTATAAAACCCTCTAATATTTATTAGTAGTTAAGGGTTCATAGTTAGGTTGTATGGGTATAGGTTAAAGGTTCATAGTTAGGGGGTATGGATAGAATTTAATGGTTCACAATTAGAGGGCATGGGTAGAGGTTAGTGGTTTGCAACCAGGGTTAGTCCCTAACCCTATAACCCCTAAACAATTAGGATACTATAAGAATGGATCCTAAGAGAATATGACACAATATAGTAAAAATATATATATCTTTATTTTCTATACACTTCATAAAAAGATAGGTAGGATTTTAAAATGATATCTATTATATGTAAATAGATATAAAGACTACATCGTTTTAAGATGGAGTTGATGTGGTATGGAATTTGGGATAAGGGTTAATGGGCTTATGGGCAGAGAATAGGTCTTCGTAGTCATGGTTTTTCATAGAACCCTCCAACCCCTAACCAACTATGATCTTAAAAGAGGAGTTTGTGTAGGGAGTTAGCTAGGGGCATGGATAGGGATAAGGGATAGGTTATGTAGTTAGGGATAAGGGGATAAAGGGTATGTACCTAGAGATACAGGTTTGGGATTAGGGGGTATGTTTTTCACTTATATGCATGCATGGGTTAGGCCCATGCATGTGAACCCATGGACAATGTGCAAAACCCCAATTTATCATAAATTTCCTACATAGGGAATCATTGGCCAACAAGTGGGATATTGGCCCACAAGTACCTTGTAAGAAAAAAAATTGAAACGACGACGATAAAAACTTCATAGACAAATATTCCCTATTTATGTCACACGTGATTCCACATTGGCCTACAGTTAAGCTACAAATACAAATCTCATGTGATCCCGTTTTATGCATGAACGAAATGAAAGAACATACACATAATAATAATCAAAGACATTTTGCAAAGATAACAGAGATACAGTAAACACATATTCTATTAAATGGCGGAAATAGAACAGACTGTAATACAATTACTAGAATGGTGGTAGCTATCTCTGAGAAGAGATATGGCTGCTACGCTCATCCGTGCAAAGATGAATACAAAATGAGGCCAAAGGGACCTATTTATAATAAGGATGAGGTGAGAACCCCAAAATTCCAAAACGTAACCCTATAAGATGAACCATCATAAAGTTTGTGGCCCCAAGGTGGTAAGTTGAACAGTCAACTTCTCGGGGTCATAACTTTTGCATACGATCTCCGATTTGGGCGTTTGATAGCTCGTTGGAAAGGTATATCTAATATTTATAACTTTTGGTGAGCCAAATGCATGCTAATGACAAAAATTTGTCCCTAAATCACCAAAAAACATCATTTAGGGCCTCAAAACAGCCCCAGAAGTTTAGGACTCGAAAAACTGTAGAAAAATAACTAGGAAACTGCCACAATGGACAATTGTTTTGAGCCAGTGGAATAGGTGGGTGGCCACTAGTCTCCATCTAAATCAATCCTCCATCCTTAGGACGCAATGGTCTCAATTGCGTCAAATCTCGTATCATATCTCGAACTGTGTGTTGAGTTGATCTCCTGGTGCGACATTTGCTGAAGTGAAGAGGCTTCCTTTCTTTGACATCTCGAGAAGGCTGTAATTGTTGTATGGATGATTTGTTTCTAGATGAGCACCTTGAATGCATGACCTTGCATCATAGAGGTACTCGGATAAATGAGGAAACAATGGCTCTGTCTTCTTCTTGTGTCTGATGAGCAGAGACACCCTGTGCAGAGGGTGTGGAGGTCTCTGTGATCTTATGTTCTCCTTCAGATGCAATTGTGAAGAGGAATAATTTTCTAATGTGGGATCTTATCTTCCTACCTTGTGAGACTTTGTTAGGTGCAATAGTCTCTGGTATTTGATAGAGTTTTCCTCCCAAAGTAACAATGACACTGCGAGGTCATGACTCATATACAGCATAACGCTTCCACATATATGGTTGTCCTAAAAGAACATCACAGACTTCAAGTCGGGCCACATCACACAATACCTCATCTTTGAAAGGCTTGATGCCATATGGTAGGAGGCATTGTTGAGTAATGCAGATACCTCTTCCTTGGCTTAGCCAACCGATGCTGTAAGGTTGCGGCTATGGTGTTATCGGAAGCTCCAATCTCTTGATGACTTCTGCCTGAGATCAGGTTCTTTTGGCTGTCGTTTTCAACAAAAAAATGTAGAGGCATCCCCTTCACCCACATCTACGACTAGAATAGGCACTCCTCTACCTCTGACTCTTCAGGATCCTCGATTTGAATCTGTGCAGTAGAAACAGTGGCAGTGGGGTGTGCATCAATGATCTGCCTCCCATTGTATGCGGCTGTGGCATTGGGTTCAGAATCATAATCAAGATCTGATTCTGAAGATTTTGTCTCGGCTACTAATGACTGCTTTGAGCGACATTCATCAGTGTTGTGCCAAGGGCTTTTATGAAATTCGCACACTTACCGATGTCCTTATTTATCTTTCCATCTCCCTTCTTTGCTTATGGCAGGGACTGGTTGTCCTTTCCTTGTCCTGTGTTTTGTGGGCCAGGGTTTCCCTTGCCTTGCTTCTGCACTGGGTGCACAGGTCCAGAGTCTTGCTTGTTCTTTTTTCAAAATTTCTCCTCAATTTTGACAGCATACCGATAGGCGGATCCAAGTGAAGAGATGTCGAGGAAGTCCATCTCAGTTTAGATGTACCGATGTAGACCACTGCGATATTTCAGAATCAGGTGTCACTCGGAGTCCTTGATACTCAGCTTTGTACACAATGTATGAAATTTGTTGGTGTACTCCGACACCATCTAGTCCCTTTCTTGATGCAGAATGGTCCATTTTTTGTACTGGTCATCATAGTTTCCCACAAGGTAATAATGTTCCCTAACAGCATCTATGAAAGAGGCCTAAGTGGGATTTGTTTCAAACATTCCAGACTCGTCTGATGAGTTTTGCTCACAATAAGTACTCCACCAATTTTGGACATGGGCGACTGCCTTAAGGAGCACAAAGGTGATCTTTTCTCTGTCGGAAAAATTGTGGACAGAGAAATACCCTTCTAGAACATTCAACCAATTATCTAAGGCATCTACATCAATATTACCTTCAAATAAAGGAATATCAAAGTTAACTTGTACCTTAAAGGGATTTGCATCCCCGAACCGACTGCTCGTTGAAGATGCACTTGCCATTGCCGACATTCGCCGAAGGATTTGGGAAAAACTATCCATCATCTCATTCCTCTGTCGCTCGAGGGCTTCCTCGAGAAGCGACTTGATAGGATCTCCTGCTCCGTCATCTCTCTTTTCTTCTGCAATGGGAGGTTGTTTGGGACGGCAAGAATGATCAAGTGAAATTAGTTCGAGACCAAACTCTCTATACTTGGACCTCGTCGGGGACATGCACCGAGAAACAATCAAAGAGCAGATTGCTTTGATACTGCTGATCCAGATTTATGCGTGAACGAAATGAAAGAACATACACATAATAATAATCAAAGACATTTTTCAAAGATAACAGAGATATAGTAAACACATATTCTATTAAATGGTGAAAATAGAACAGACTGTAATACAATTGCTAGAATGGTGGTAGCTATTTCTGAGAAGAGATGTGGCTGCTACGCTCATCTGTGCCAAGCTGAATACAAAATGAAGCCAAAGGGACCTATTTATAATAATAATGAGGTGAGAGCCCCAAAATTCCAAAACGTAACCCTAGAAGATGAACCGTCATAATGTTTGCGGCCCCAAGGTGGTAAGTTGAACAATCAACTTCCCGGGGTCATAACTTTTGCATACGATCTCTGATTTGGGCGTTCGATAGCTCGTTGGAAAGGTATATCTAATATTTACAACTTTTGGTCATTCAAATTCTTACTAATAAAAACTATTTGGCCCCGAATCTCCAAAAAATGTCGTTTAGGGCCTCAAAATGGCCCCGGAAGTTTAGGACTCGAAAAACTGTATAAAAATAACTAGGAAACTGCCACAATGGACAATTGTTTTGAGCCATTGGAATAGGTGGGTAGCCACCAATCTCCATCTGGATCATCGTGACATAAATTGGTTTACATAAATATATTATGATAAAGATTTGATTTTTTGTACTATGCTTTGTTAAACTTTAGAAGGGACCATTTGAAGAAGGGTGCAAAATATAAAAACAAATGGAGCTTTGTGGATTGAGTTATGTTAGTTGGATTGTTTAACCTTTAATAAATACATAAAATGGTTTTTAAATATTCTTTTAATAATATGAATTCAAGTAAAATGAGATCTATTTGGTGTTGTAACCTTAAGGATATAAAGAACCAATATATAAAAAATAACAATTAGAAAAATGAGATTATTTTCAAATCTACACGTCACCGAAAGCAACCCTATGGCTTCTTCTTGTGGATGGAACAATTGGATGTAAGCTTGCACTTCATCCAAATCCATGAAGCCCATTTTTGTTAACTCAATGGATTATTGCACAATACATAGTCAATTTTCACACCTCTATGTTAGTATGAATTTTTAAGCTAGATGATGGTATTATAACTTTGGTATTATGCATTCTTTTCAAGTTAGTAAATTATGAGCATATTGAATAAGTTTCAATTTTTTGGATCATTTATATTTCATTTGTTAGTGCTTGTGTATTTTCATTGTCTTCTATCATTGAAGTAGGATTGTTTTACAAAAAAATGGTTTGCACACCTTCTCCACTACTCTACCAAATTATACCTACGATGGTAAAGGAACTCAAGAAAAACATATTGTCTAACAAGAAAGTAAATAAAATATTGGAGTATCATTGCAAATATGAATATGAAACAATGATGACAAAATACAGATGATGATGATGATGATGATGACGACGACGATGATGATGATGACGAAATATGGATCACGATGATGATGATGATGACGACGAAATATGGATGATGATGACGACGACGACGACGACGACGACGATGATGATGATGATGATAATGACAATGACGATGATGAAATACGGATGACGACGATGATGATGATGATAACGACAATGAAGACGGTGACATTGATGATGATGATGATGATGACGATGATGAATATGACGATGATAATGATGACGATGATGATGATGAAAATGAAGACAATGACATTGATGGTGATGACGATGATGAAGATGACGACATTGAAGATGATAATGTTGACGATGATGAATATGATGATGATGATGATTATGATGACGATAATGATGATTATGAAGATGATGATGTTGATGTTGATGAAGATGATGATCATGATCATGATGAAGACGATGATGATGAACATGATTGTTACAGCTAATTATACCACACATGGTAGATCACATATTTATGACCTTCCCTGTCCCTCTGCAGACTCTTTGGACCCCATGGACCATTTTTGTACCTTTGATGTTTCCAATATCATCCCTAAAAACATGCATTATTTTCCATACGTGACTTTTAAACCCATTCTCGTGTATATACACGAATATGACCCTTAAACCCACGTACATCGGGATGTATGCAAAAGGCCAAATAGTTTTAGAGTTTTCCTTGATGGGGATCCGCATCACTTGTCTCTTGGCCTTCCATATGCCTTGAGATCGCTCGGATTTGACCTTCCATTACCCCATTGAAGCACTATATAAGGAACCCTTTGGATACATTGAAAGGGGAGGAATTGAAGAGCAAGAAAACTATAGTCCATTGTTGTCGTAGCTTGATTATAATTGATTCTGAATCCCTTTGTCCCTTGGATCACTTTGTGTTCTTCCCAAGATTGCCTTTGCTTATGAGCTTGTTATCGAGAGATGGAGGATTGAGGTGGTGGAGGCCCAGGTGGAGGACTCGGTTTCTCCGGTTCACAGACGTGCCGACAGAGATTGTCATTCTTGTAATCTCTAATTTATATTAATAGAAATATATTTTTTTGTCCAATGATGTGAATTTAAATGAATATTGAATCCATGGATGATTTTAATTGCTTATACATTATTGATTATATATGCTAGAGTAGGCCTAACATCATTATATAGTATGCTTGTCTTGTTTGCTGATTGTTGAGAGAGAAAATTTCTAACACAAGCAGGATTGGAAAAGCTCAACGGGGATCTACATCAACCATCCGGAATAAGTTATGTTTCGAGATCCTTTAGTGTTATATTTTTTATTTCTCTTACATATGGGAAGGGATTGATTTCTACGGTTACTCTGTCTGTTGTGGTACCCCAAGCCATAGGAAGTTTTCTCCGTAACAGAATTGGTGACCATACTGGGGATGTTCCTTGTTTTTCTTTGGGGTTTGGGGGCACAATGTGCTTGATATTCTTGACTTGCTCTTTGTTTCTCCTTGTTTCTTTGTTGCATTTTATCGTATGTTCATCCATTGACACCCCCCTTTATCGGTTTGACCCTTGGCCTGCCTTTTACCACTGTCTTCTCTATATACGCAGATTTTTGGCCAAAAGTCGCGTACATACACGGATTTTTGGCCAAAAGTCACGTATACATGCAGGTTTTTGGCCAAAATCCGCATATAAATGCATTATTTTGGCCAAAAGTCGCGTATAAACGCAGCTATTCTTTAAACAGTAGCGGACATCCTCCCTTTTGGTGAGTTTGATGTTGTGGGAAGTTGATGGGTGGGTTGTGAGTGTGGTTTGGTCTTCCTTGGGTCTAATGTTGTCTGTTGGATGCTTCTTTTATGACCAAAGACCGTATTTTCATTGATTTTTCTTTGAAAGTAGTTTTAGTCATTTATCCATATTGTTTTGCCATTAGTGCATTACTTTTTTTTGTCTAGGTTTCTTGTTTGGATTGTGTTTTATACTTGCTGCAGAGACTGAGAGTTTTAGATGAATTTAATTGCATTTTTCATGCTTTTATATTGAAAAATACAAAGTAGTTGCACTCTTAGTTGCATCTTAGATATGGATTTGAAGAGGTACTTGCATTGGATTGCTTAGATGAGAGTTGTGTTTAGGATTTCATATAGGAAGGATTGCATTGGCATTCGGAAAGGAATATATATTTAATCATCTCATGTAGTGGCATACCTTGTTTTTCATTCTACAAGATTGCACTTGGCATTGCTTGTTAGGTGTGCACTTTTATTTCACTGATGAGTCTTCATATCATTATTTGCACGGCCATTTCCCTTTGATTAATTACAGCCATTAAAATCAACGCATAATAAAATGTATTAAACTCTTTTATTTTATAGGGTGCATCAACAAGATTAGGTTTTAGGGTCTTGGAATAGTTCATTGTGAGTTAATTCTCCAAGACCACTAAACAGAACAAGTAGGTGTCTGTCCAGGTGAGAGAGAAATCCTTGATATAATTAGTGTTTCTCAGGATGCTCCTCTTACACGGGAGTTAAGCACGAGGTAGTGCACACGATTGTGATTGGGATGACCCCTGGTCACTTTATGTGAGCGCCGGAGATATTTCCAGGATTGTATTCGTATCTGGGGGCTCTTTTGAGATTTTTGGGCTTTGCTACCCTACACATACAATCGATCCCACCTGTGACTTTCCACCTTAGCATTGCTTATATTGGGGTGACCTTAGTTTCCTTACCTAGGTATCATAGGGGGTACTTGCAGAGGTTATTTTGTAGGTGTCTCGGCCAGGTAGAGGTTGGACAGCACATTCGCTTTATGCGTTGAAGTTGAGGGCCACTATAATTGGTTACATACCTCCGCTTATAGTGTATGGGAGTTTCAAGCCTCTCCTAGGCGAGACATACCTTCTTCATTCAGGAGCTCACATATCCTCCCTTGGTTTGCTTGTATTTTGGCTGTAGATTTTCTTAGGAGTGTGCTCTTTGTGCGCTATTTGGCCTTTGGGATCGCGGTTACTTGAGTATATTTATGCTCTCTTGAGTTCGGGTCCTTTTATTTTCGTCATGCCTGGTATCCTATCACCCATCCTTGGTCCTAGTGCGGACCCTGGTGTCATACTTGGGAGCATCACAGCCCCTTACCCTGCTCATAGATTTGGGAGTGGTCACATTCTACCCTCTGCTCCATTTGTGGAGGATTTTAATTCCCTTCTCTCAGTCTTTACACCGTTGGTCACCCTCACGAGGGTGGTGGTGGATGCATGAACTTTGGGTCTACACCTTACTTTCCTTTTTTGTCCCATTGTTCACTGCATTGTTTCCTTTGGGTGCATTTTTCATTATCATTCGTCCCTATATCCTATAGTTTGTATTCTTTATTGACTATTTTAGGTTGTTTTGGACTAATATTATTGTCATGTAGGATCCCGTTTTTGTACACTCTCTCCAAGTTTTTGACCCTTTCGGGCCTATCACAGGTATTATGTCTGAATTGGCATATAGGTTAGGATATCACATCCGTTGGCACTTATGCATTTCTTTATGATCGTTCCTTCTTAACCTTAGGTACGAACCCATTCCATGGTATCACGGAACCTTCATGATGTTGTTAGAAGTGGTACCATGTGAATGGTAGAGATTTCCTATACATGGGTGTCCTAGTTAGCTCCCTTTTGCATTTGGTACCCATGCTGTGAGTCCTCTCTTAGGTCCAAGAGTCTTTTTTAGTCCCACCATGTCCTTGAGCAAGAGCTTCATACTCCTCTTGAACTTTATGTTGGCCATTTCCCCGGGACTCCCTTGTATATGTCAAGCTGTAATTGCATTATCATGAGTTTTTATTTCCTTATTGAGCCTTATGCCAGCTTCACTGACTTTGATTATCAGCCATATAGCCCGAAATTGTCTCATGTCCAGCCAAGAAAAGCCATTTTACATATCTTTTGCAGCTTGATTCCCCATTTTTTACCACGAGGGGACTTTCCCCCGAGTGTCGTTATCCTACACATGTTTCCTTGCGTTGAGCATAGGTATGTTCTGCTGCTTGGAACTAGTTTGTTTTCTCCTTGACACTCGTCTCCTCCTAGATTTCTAACTATAAAGAACTTTTATTCTTTTTCAAGCTTTTCAAAATATCTGAAAAAGTCCAAAAAAATCAAAAAACCAAAAAGTCGGACAGGAAAAGATGTTAGCTTTGGCAGCAGTCGAGTCGTGTTTCCTTCAAACAAAGCATTGTATATCACGTCCGTTGGTTGGGTTAATAGTTTGACTTTAGGAGCTGTACTCATTTCTCTGAGTTTATCTCCACCGACTGGTTAAGCTTCCAATCCCTATGGAGCCTCTGTTGATGCCTCCTGTGTTGCAGAGATGTCCCAATTTTTGTATATCAAGTCTATGCTGCCTACATTCAGTCACCATTCGCCTTTATGCTCTTATTCGAAGGAAGTTAAAGCTTGAGTCAGCCATTCCTCAGTTTTCTTGACTTTGCATGTCAACCATTCCCGATGCTGGTACTGGTTCCTGCACATTATGATCGAGTCCTTCCACATTATACATTTTTTCTGAGTACCTCATGTTGGCTGATGGGGGATGCCTTAATGCCCTCCTTCCAGTAGATTTCATCCCATCGACTTCAGATCATTTATTCTAGGATAGGAGTCTAGAGTCATTCTAAGTGCCTTGAGACTTGTAGTCATCAATGGCAGGTTCTCTCGCCATCAACAGTTTTGGGAATACATCAATGTGTTGAAATATTGTAACTTCAAACAATATTCTATATGTATTTCTTTGTGGTCCCCAATGGTCCTACCGGGAGAACCACTTGTATTACTTTGTACCCCGATGCTCCTATTCGGAAGAACTAATAAGAGTCATGAGGTAGTCCCCTCTAATTGTAAAGGTGGGTCATTAGCACCCCAGTGTGGTTAATTGAGCCTACATGTGTAACTCGAGCCTACATGATTAACTCGAGCCTACATGACAAATGAGTTAACTTAAGTGAACGGATGAATATAAATAGAGGTGTAGCGCTCCTCATTTGGAACACACTCTCACTTGTGCAGCGCATTAGTGGAGAAGAGAAGTAGTTGCAGAAGGAGGAGGATCAGGCTTTGATCTCCTTATTGGTTTTACCTTTTATCTTTTTGGGGCATCTATATTGAGGAAGCTTTTGTTGGGTTTTTCCCTTTGGGGTTTTCCCAGGATAAATCTGTGTGTTGTTCTTGTGATACTCTTTCTTTCAATGATCCTGTTTATATGCTTTTGTTATGAAAATGAAATGAAGTACTAATGTGTTAGCTAATCATATGAAAATGTTAACATGGTATCAGAGCTAACCTGAACAGGACAGTCTTCACAAGGTGAAATCTCTCTCTCTCTCCCCGGAAGGAATTAGGGTTTTCAGGAGAATTTTTTAGTCTTGGAAAACTACTTGCATAGAAATTTGCGCCCTCCCAAAGCACATATTTTGAGCCTGGAATCAAGTTTTTTGGATGTGTGAGTCTCCAAAAAAGTCAAACCCTAGTTTGACAGCTGCACCAGAAAACTGCTGAACCAGAAAGCTGCAGAAGCTGAATCTTGCAAGTCTGATTTGAAAGGTGAAGAGTTGAAGTATTCAGAATCCAAGCACACTAGTCATCTCATCTAATTCAAGCGCATCTCCTGGTAAGGTCAGTTTCCCATTCTGCAAGAATTCATTTTTTTGTGATTTTCTGACAAAATGACCCCAAGCACTAAGCTTGACAACAAGCTAGAAGGCATAGAGAATTTTTGAGCATGGAAATACAGGATTGGTCTCATTCTCTAAGAGAATGACCTTGATAAGTATGTCAAAGAAGAAATTGCAGAACCTAAAGAAGCTGAAGCCAAGGAGAAGCATAGAAAGGATATGATTAGGGCACAAAGGATTATTGTTGACTCCATTAACGATCACTAGATTCCTCAAGTGTCATCCAAGAAGACTCCAAAAGAAATGTTTGATGCCCTATCCAGAATGTTTGAAGAAAGAAACATTAACAGAAAGATGAATCTAAGAGCTCAGCTAAAGAGCACCAAGATGAGTCATGGAGAATCCATCCAAGACTAATTCTCAAGGGTTTCTCAGATCAAAGAGCAACTAGAAGTTGTTGGAGATAATATCGATGAAGATGAAATGGTCATGACTGCTCTCAATGGTCTCACTAGACCCTAGTAGTCATCCATTCAGATGATGTGTGCCAGAAAAGAAAGCATGAAGTTTGACATTGTATGGGAAGACTGCATTCAAGAAGAGACTAGAGTGGCAAATAGAGAAGCTTTACTAAAAGCAAATGATCACGCCCTAGCCACTCACACCAAAAGAAGGAGAGCCAAATCAAACTTCAAGAGAAGAAATTTCAAGGAATCTCATCCTCCCAGAAGAATCCAAAAAGGTAAGAGAAATTCCTCCCATTAGAGACTATTCTGATTTTGAATGTTTTCATTGTATCAAGATAGGACACCTTGCTCGAAATTGTCCTATGAAGAAGCAAGAATATAGGAAGAGGATCGACAACAACAAAAGATATCATGCTCATCTAGCAGAAGATGAAGATGAAGAAGAAGAAGAAGAAGAAGAAATACCTCCAAGAAAACAATCAAGAGAAGAAGAGGCATAAGAATATGTGCTATTCTCTGCACTCTCTGGGTCTGCAACTCCTGGAGAAGACACATGGCTTATTGATAGTGGTGCTTCAAAGCACATGATAGGACAAAAGAAAACTATGTCCAATCTTGAAGAAAATATCTCTCCACAGAAAGTATCCCTAGGAGATGACTATCAATATCCGATCAAAGGAGTTGATGAAGCAAGCTAAAAACTTGATTCAGGTAATCCCCTAAAGATGAAGGATGTATTATGTGTACCTGGTCTAAAGAAGAATTTGCTTTCTATATCAGCATTAGATAAGAAAGGTTTCAGAGTTGCTTTCATAGATGGCCAAGTACTCATGTGGCCCAAGGGAAATAATATTGAAGATGCAATCATTATTGGTGAAGAAGGAGGCTTGTATAAACTAAGGGGGCACTCAGAAATAGCCCTTGTGCATGAGTCCACAGACCCTAGTGAACTATGGCACAGAAGGCTTGCCCACATTAACTACAAAGCTCTACCTCATGTAAACAAGGTAGTAACAGGATTACCATATATGAAGATCAAGCATGAAGGTATTTGCAAAGGATGTGCGAAGGGAAAGAACATCAAGAATCCATTTCGGAAAAGTGAAACAAAGACAAAAGGTACATTGGAATTGATTCATTCAGATGTATGTGGACCAATGTCTTCCACATCCCTAAGTGGATTTGAATATTATATCACATTTATTGATGATTTTTCAAGAAAGACTTGGATATACTTCTTGAAATCAAAAAGTGAAGTGTTCGAGAAATTCAAGGAGTCCAAAGCCTTGATAGAGAATATTTCAGACAAGAAGATAAAGACACTCCGTTCAGAAAATGGAGGATAATATACCTCAAAAGAGTTTGGGGATTTCTGCAAAGATGCCGGAATCAAGAGGGAGTTAACCACTCCATACAATCCTCAACAGAATGGGGTTGCGAAAAGAAAGAACAGAACCATCATGGAGGCTGTGAAGACAATGATATATGATCAAGATTTTCCAATGCATCTATGGGCAGAAGCAACAAGAACTGCCGTGTATGTACAGAATAGAATATCTCACAGTGCTCTTGGGTTCAAGACTCCAGAAGAAATGTCCACAGGAAAGAAGCATGAGGTAAGTCATCTGAAGATATTTGGTTGTCCAATATATCTTCATATACCAAAAGAGAAAAGAACCAAGTTGGACCCTTCTGGAAAGAAGGGGATATTTGTTGGATATTGTGAAGTATCCAAAGCATTCAGAATTTACATTCCTGGATTTCATCACATAGAAATTAGTTGAGATGTGACATTCGATGAAGAGGAAACTCTCAAGAGATCCAGGAAGTGCCAACATGAAGAAGTATATGAAGAAGAGACATCTCCTAGATATAAAGAAACTACATGTCCTCCTGAAGATGAATCTCCTGAAGAACATGACATGGCAGAACCTCAAGAACCTCCTATGATGGAGATATCAAGAAAGAGACAGCCTGCCTGGACAAGAGAAATTATACGAGAGGTAGAAAGATATGGAGCACTTGAAGGCTCCACAAGGGAAATAAAGAAACCTAAAACTTTCTCCAACTATGTAGCCTTGATGTGTGACCTTGTAGATCAATAATCTACAAACTACGAAGAAGCAGTATAGAAGAAAAAATGGAAAGAAGCAATGACTGAAGAATACCAGTCAATAATGAAGAAAGATGTATGGGATATAGTTCCCAAACCAGAAGGAAAGAGTGTAGTATCCTCCAAATGGATATTTAAAATAAAGCATGTAGCTGATGGGAGTATTGAGAAGTATAAAGCAAGATTTGTGGCCAGAGGTTTCTCTCAGAAGGAGGGAATTGATTATGAAGAGACATTTGCCCCAATAGCATGATATACTTCAATTAGAACTATCATGGCACTTGCATCCATGATGAAGTGGAAATTACACCAGATGGATGTCAAAACAGCTTTTCTGAATGGTGTGATCGAAGAACAAGTATACATAGAACAGCCACAAGGATTTGAAGTTGAAGATAGACATACTCACGTATGTAAGTTAAAGAAGGCCCTATATGGTCTTAAACAAGCCCCTCGAGTTTGGTATGAGAGGATAGATAGCTTCCTGTCAAGCATGGGCTTTACCAAGAGTAAAGATGATCCTAACCTCTATATCAAGGTTGTGGAAGATAAACCTGTCATCCTACTATTATATGTAGATGACCTATTCTTGACAGGGAATGAGAAACAAGTGATGGAAAGCAAGACGAAACTAGCAGAAGAGTTTGAAATGAAAGACCTTGGGCTAATGCATTATTTCCTAGGTCTGGAAGTATGGAAAATTTTAGAAGGAATCTTTCTCAACCAAGGAAAGTATGCGGTGGAGATATTGAAGAGATTCAATATGTTGGAATTCAGAGCCATGAACACACCATGGATTCCAACCTAAAGTTGTTAGTTGATGACTCATCAGAGTTAGTGGATGTGACTCTCTACAGACAAATTATTGGGTCATTGATGTACTTAACAAATACCATACCAGACATTTGTTTTGTTGTAAACACCCTAAGTCAATATCTAGTACAACCTAGACGGGTTCACTTGGTAGCTGCAAAGCATGTGATGAGATATTTAAAAGGGACTATAGAATTTGGTCTATATTATGATAATAGCCATGAGTACAGATTGTATGGATATACATATGCAGATTGGGCCGGAAGTATCTCGGACAGAAAAAGTACATCAAGTGGATATTATAGTCTGGGATCTGCTATGATTTCATGGTTTAGCAAAAAACAATCCAGTCTTGCTCTAAGCACTGCTGAAACAGAATATATAGCAGCTTGCTCTGCTAGTTGTGAAGCCATATGGCTTAGGAAGCTGTTGTCGGGATTATTTAACCTAGAGTTAGACACTAACGTGATTCTATGTGACAACCAAAGTTGTATAAAGATGACAGAGAACCCTATGTTTCATGAAAGAACAAAACACATAGAAATAAGATATTTCTACATTCGAGATATGATTCATAAAGGAGCCATAAAGCTCTAGTATGTGAGTACTGATGAACAGGTTGCTGATGTGCTGACGAAACCTCTGTCCCATGTAAAGTTCGAACATTTTCGAGACAATCTTGGTGTGGTTCGAAAATACCTTCCCCGAAAGGGGGAGTAGTGATGTTTTAGTGGGATTGTATCATCCCTGGCCACTTGCCCTAAACTGATTCGGTGACCTCGGTTATCAAGAATGAAGAGGGATTGTATCATCCCGGAACATATGTTCATAACGGATCCGGTGACTTCGGTCCCCGAGAATGTGGTGGGATTGTATCATCCCTGGGCACTTTCCCTAAAGTGATCCGGTGATTGTATCATCCTGGGACATATGTCTAGAATGGATCTGGTGACTTCAGTCAACGAGAAGGTGGTAGGATTGTATCATCCATGAACCTCAGTTCATAATGGATCCAATGATTGTATCATCTCGGGACATATGTCTAGAATGGATTCGGTGACTTCGGTCATTGAGAATGTGGTGGGATTGTATCATCCATGAACCTCGGTTCAGAACGGATCTGGTGATTGTATCATCCCAGGACATATGTCTAGAATGGATCCGATGAACTTCGGTCATCGAGAAGGTGGTAGGATTGCATCATCCATGGACCTCGGTTTAGAATGGATCCGGTGAACTTAGGTCATCGAGAAGGTGGTAGGATTGCATCATCTGTGAACCTCGATTCAGAATGGTTCCGATGAACTTCGTTCATTGAGAAGGTGGTAGGTTGCATCATCCGTGAACCTCGGTTCAGAATGGATCCCGTGAACTTCGGTCATCGAGAAGGTGGTAGGATTGCATCATCCGTGAACCTTGGTTCAGAATGGATTTGGTGAACTTCGTTCATCGAGAAGGTGGTAGGATTGTATCATCCTTGAACCTCAATTCAGAATGGATCCGGTGACCTCGGTTGTCGAGAATGTAGTAGGATTGCATCATCCCTGGACTTTAAGTCCAAAAGATATCCAAAGACTTCTACGTCTTTGTACTGTGGCTTATAGGATATTGTTGATGATGATGATGTTCTCTGATCGTAAGATCAGAGTATGATGATGATGATGTTGCTGATGATGATGATGTTCTCTAATTGAAAGATTAGAATATGATTATGATGATGTTTCTGTGATCGAAAGATCAGAAGTATCTGATGATGATGATGTTCTCTGATCGAAACATCAGAATATGATGATGGTGATGATCTCTGATCGAAAGATCAGAAGTTGTTGATGATGATGATGTTCTCTGATCTAAATATCAGAATATGATGATGATGATGTTCCCTGATCGAAAGATCAGAAGTTGCTGATGATGATGATGTTCTCTGATCGAAAGATCAGACTATGATGATGATGATGTTTTCTGATCAGAAGTTGCTTATGATTATGATGTTCTCAGATCGAAAGATCAGAGGTTGCTGATGATGATGATGTTTTCTGATCAAAAGATCAGAGTATGATGATGATGATGCTTTCTGATCGAAAGATCAAAAGTTGTTGATAATGATGTTTTCTGATCGAAAGATCAAAAGTTGTAGATGATGATGATGTCGTACTGATCAAAAGATCAGAGTGTGATGATGATGACGTACTGATCGAAATATCAGAGTATGATGATGATGTTTCTAATCGAAAGATCAGAGTATGATGATGTTTTGATGATGATGTTTCTGATCAGAGTATGACGATGTTTTGATGATGATGGTTCTGATCGACAGATCAAAGTATGATGATGTTTCAGATCGAAAGATCAAAGTGCGATGATAATGCCGCTTATCAAAATATCAAAGTGCTGATGCTAATATTGCTGATCGAAAGGTCAAAGTGCTGAACATGTTGTTGATCGAAAGGTCAAAGTGTTGAAGATGTTGCTGATCGAAAGATCAAAATGTTGAAGTTGTTGTTGCTGATAGAAAGGTCAAAGCGTTGAAGCTATTGTTGCTGATCGAAAGGTCAAGATGCTAAAGATGTTTCTAAGATCAAAGTGCTGAAGATGTTGCTAGTGATTGAAGAGTCAAGATGCTGAAGATGTTGTTGATCGAAGCGGTCAAAGTATTGATGATGCTGAAGACTAAAGATTGAAGATGAAGACTACATCATGTTGAAAAGCTTCCAATGATTTATAGATGTGTCACCTTGATGATGTTGATGATGTCCTCTATCTCTCTCCTATTATTGTTGTTGTTGATGTTGTTATAGAATACCCTTCTCGTTAAGGGGGAGTGTTGAAATATTGTAACTTCGAAGAATATTCTATGTGTATTTCTTTGTGGTCCCCGATGGTCCTACCTGGAGAACCACTTGTATTACTTTGTACCCCGATGCTCCTATTCAGAAGAACTAATAAGAGTCATGAGGTAGTCCCCTCTAATTGTAAAGGTGGGTCATTAGCACCCCAGTGTGGTTACTTGAGCCTACATGTGTAACTCGAGCCTACATGATTAACTTGAGCCTACATGACAGATGAGTTAACTTAAGTGAACAGATGAATATAAATAGAGGTATAGCGCTCCTCATTTGGAACACACTCTCACTTGTGTAGCACATTAGTGGAGAAGAGAAGTAGCTGGAGAAGGAGGAGGATCAGGCTTTGATCTCCTTGTTGGTTTTACCTTTTATCTTTTTGGGGCATCTCTAGTAAGGAAGCTTTTGTTGGGTTTTTCCCTTTAGGATTTTCCCAGGATAAATCTGTGTGTTATTCTTGTGATACTGTTTCTTTCAGTGATCATGTTTATATGCTTTTTTTATGAAAATGAAATGAAGTACTAATGTGTTAGCTAAGCATATGAAAATTTAACACAATGTCCCCTGATCTATGGATTCTTTCAAGTGTTCGACCTCAACACATTTATCTGCACTTG